>CM026177.1:3038838-3277438 GCA_014825975.1 Bombus haemorrhoidalis
ACAATGACAATGACAATGACAATGACAATGACAATGACAATGACAATGACAATGACAATGACAATGACAATGACAATGACAATGACAATGACAATGACAATGACAATGACAATGACAATGACAATGACAATGACAATGACAATGACAATGACAATGACAATGACAATGACAATGACAATGACAATAACAATAACAATAACAACAACAATAACAATAATTGATTTATAATAACTAATACGCAACAGCAAAATTTATTTATTTATAAATGTCATTTATAAATGTTATTTATAAATAAACGTTATGGAACATTTTTATTTGTAGCGGCAGATGCGTTGCAGGAAGTTTCAATTCGAAGATGCCTCACGTAGTTGTTTTGCCACAGAGGATTAGCACTGTACGACGCACATAATGTAATAAACAAACCCTGGACAAAGCAATATCGCGGCTACGTGCAATTGTCAAGCGGTGCCAAGTTCAAACCTTTCAGTACCAGCCCGACTAGTATAAATAGACGACCATGTTCTCCAGACATCGTCAGTCGCGCGAATCAATATCGGTATCGAGTCATCGAGATCATCAGTCAAGCGAATAAATATAATGAATCAGTCTAACGAATCAGCATAACAATTAGTATCAGTATCGCAGTATCGCGCAATCTTATAACGAATACCATCGAGCGAGCAACGTTTACGATTAATTTTGTATTCTACAATTTACAATATCTGTAAATATAGTTAACGAAATCAACTCGTTTTACCGTTCACCACATATTATATGAAATATTGTTTATTCCCGCATCGTTTACTTTGGAAATTACTGATCCAACGAAGGAAGATTTTTAAATCTTAAACGAACAAGACTATCGTGACCAAGTCAATGATACTTTGAGCACTGGTATATAAACGAAATAATTTTTCAATACACCGTTAGTAACTTGTTAATCTGAGAAGGTGGCAAGTATCGTTTTTAGTTATTAACTTATTATTAACTTATATATTTTAATAATATATTGATACTACAAATTGACCAAAGTGTCTGCAGTCTGGACACGAATGAGCGATAATATTTGTCATATTTAACTATTTGTAGCTCATAAAAACGCTAATTAATTTCGAACATATCTTCAGCATGCAAGCAACTCACGAATTATTAATAAATCTTCGGACCATATCGTAACTTGTTCAAAATTTCTTTCGCGCATCATCTAGTAAACTATTCTTTCTAACTTATAAAAAAAATCAAATCGTTTGATCGAATTTTAAGGAAAATTATTCTATTTTAAAAAGACGTTTACTTAATTTTGTCCACAATTACGCGTATAATTATCTCAAGCGTAGTCAAAGTAAAGATGGAAATTGCACGGAAGATGATCTGATGATTAACCTTCCGCGCCAGAAGCGCCTTGTCAGTTCCACCAGAGAAATATATAATTAAACACTCAGAACTGTAAAGTCGCAACTGCAACTTTCTACGTTCAGATGAAGGTAACGAGTACGAGCGATGGTATCGACAAGCTGACCAAACCATACAGCATGCAGCGTAGTTGAACTTCGCTGGGATTCAGTGAAGTCTAATAAAATTCAGGATTTATGGGCCATCGCTTCAATCGTTACATCTTGCAGGAAATTTCGCATGATCACGCTGTGAATAGAAGCGTCGATGCTGGAAAGTAAAGGCGATCACGAATAATCGACAGATCGGACGATAGGAAATAAGATAACAGAATTATTTACGCATATCTGGAGTAACTGTGCTTAATAATTTGAAACGTTGAGATATCTTGGCGAGAAACTAGCCAAATCGATCGCCAACGGTGTCAAGTATTTCGTGAAAAGCAAAAGACAAGTATGTTCGCGTTTGATCTTCGCTTGAAACTGTGTCGTTGAACGTAGTCGATTGTCGTGTTTGAAAGCGTATGAAGGTTATGGAGAGGCGAGTGAAACAGTGAAATTGTTTAGCGAGCGCAAGTTACAAAATATTTTTGCGTAATTTATCATAAAACACATCTGTTTTTCGCTAGTTGAAAGAAATTTACGGTTGAACTTATCTTTTTCTTAGGGTAATTATTATTTTTCTATCAAAATATGTATGTAATAACGGAACGCGTCAATGATACTGTTACGAATGACAACACAAAATTACGTTTATTTTGTAGCGGATATTGCAAAAGAGATGTAGTAAGAACAAGATATAATATAAGAAAGAATGATAATGAAAGATGGATCTCATATATCCACTGTTTTCAGCTTCAGATGCGTCATTCACGTGTTCAACGTTTAGGAGATAAAGAAAATTAATATAGGGGAGATTCGTGCACTACCGACCGCCCTAAGTTTCTTTTTTATATCTTGGATTAGAGTAGATCTCTAGCAAACTCTTGTTGCTAGAGAATTTTGTCGAAGGAAAATTTTAAAAATGAGTTTGCTGTACAAATAGAGCTTGGTGGAAGAAAAGAAATTAATTTTGCGAAATTCGATGATAATAATTTAGATTTTGCACGAGTGAAAATGTTGTGATCTGTGAGAAACGAAAAATTATCGTCCAGAACCGACCGATTATTTGATTAGTAGATGTCCCAGCCTAGATGATTAATAACGTTAAAAAACTGACATTTAAAGGTCAGAATATACGCTTTTATTCAAATTGTATTCTCACATACAATGTGTCTAGCTTATCTCGAAACGCACAAATATCTGGCAGAACATGAATGGTACGAAAAAATGTTTCGGACAGAAAATCCATAGCATGGGGGAACACGTACTGTACTTTTGTGTATTTGACCTTGTGGTAATCTGTGAAAGCTATATTACAGTTTTTAGGTGAACACCTCCGTCTGATATAACATATTCTTGTTGCTGACATTCGGACGTTTCCAAAACACTGCAAAGTTGTATCTTTTGCACTATCCGCTATCGACTTAAAAAACTAGTTCGACGGAGTAATACGAGGAGCCGCCTAACCTAAAAACGATTGCTCGAAACTGACTGGTTGTTTTGGAAACATTAGAAAACTGCGACTTTGTATTTCGGCAATGCCATTTCAGTAGCAGCATTATGAAAAGCGCCTTTACGTGTCCCTGTAATGTACATTGAGTAGCGCTAATGCCAGCGAATAGATCGAATCTTAAAGTTCATATTTCGGTAGCGAATAATTCAAAAGACACGAGTTTGTAGTGTTTTGAAAATATCCGGACGTCGAACGTAAGAATATGTAATAAAAAATGGAGGTATCCATTTAAAAATTTTAACGTAGTCACCGCAAAGTCATAATACATTCTTATCGATATCACGTAATTCTTTTGTGTCATTTATGTTTTTCGAAATATTTGTGTGATTCAAGATAAATCGGACACATTGTATGTCACAAGGAAAGTAATTAATATTTTCGTGGTATGTGTATCGGACATATGTGCAGTCTTCGCATTCGTCGTTTTTGGAATACTGAAAGCCTCAGTAGTTTGTTTTGAATCATTTTATTTTCGAGGACTAGCTTCAAAGCCGAATTCATATTCCTCTCTGCCTACTTTTCTTTTTCGTGCTTTAGAATTTCAGATATTTTTCTGCGTGAAAAGGTATAAGAAAGATTAAACGAACATCTTCTGATTTAATTTCACCTGTCGACAGATTGAATTTGCAGATGAAGAAGATGTAGTGTATACTACTCGACGCTTAATTGGTTGATACTGGACGACAATCGGTTGGCCTTGCCTGGATGACAAACACATGGAAACGTTTTATATTATAGTGTATATAACATAAAGATAAGATCGCAAAATTGCGACTGGTAATTACACTTAATAGGTTAGATATAATAAACATAATTAAAAATAAACAAAATATCAGATTTGGAAAATAATTTTTAACTAGAAATATCAACGTGTACGTTTAAAGTGTCAGAACAGCAAAAAAAAATTGAATAAACAATATGGCTCATTATATGTTACACAGAATCGTTATATTCATTGCTTCATTCAAATAAAATGCTCATATCACATGAAAAAAGGCCAGAACTAATTTTGGTCGGTGCTGCACTCCTCTGATATGATATAAGATAAAAAAGAACAAGACATATTCGTTCATTTGACTTCTTTACTTAAATAAATATTCATTCTTTATTCAGATATTCGTTCGAAAATAAAGCTCTTTGAGACTTCTTTACAAATTTCCTAGCAGTTCCATATTAATTAAGTACCATTCTTCTAACTGGGCAGATTGGACATTTTTTACATTTCTTATCTACATCCTTAGACATCATCTAAATACTTAGGCTCTATACGAGTATACTCGTCACTTAGAACTGGCGCTATTTTGTGTTACGACGAGTATACTCGTCGCCAAGAGACGGCACTATTTTGTCTTGCGACGAGTATATTCGTCACCAAGAAACGGTACTATTTTGAGTTACAACGAGTATACTCGTCATGAAGAAACGGCACTATTTTGCGTTACGACGAGTATATTCGTCACCAAGAAACGGTACTATTTTGAATTACAACGAGTATACTCGTCATGAAGAAACGGCACTAGTTTGTGTTACGACGAATATACTCGTCACCAAGAAACGGCACTATTTTGTGTTACGACGAGTATATTCGTCACCAAGAAACAGTACTATTTTGAGTTACAACGAGTATACTCGTCATGAAGAAACGGCACTATTTTGTGTTGCGACGAGTATATTCGTCACCAAGAAACGGTGCTATTTTGAGTTACAACGAGTATACTTGTCATGAAGAAACGGCACTATTTTGTGTTACGATGAATATACTCGTCACCAAGAGACGGCACTATTTTGTGTTACGTCGAATATACTCGTCATGCGTAAAAAGTAGTTCGAATTTACTGTTTAAATTGCAATTTTAGCGAAAGCTAAAATATATTCGTAAATGTTAAGATGCTTTGAATATTTGCAGGCCAAGGCGAAACAAAACGAATAAACAAAAGAGTATAATTAATTCTTATGAAAAAACTGTATATAGTGTGAACAAAGTACTTGTTCTTTGCGTTTCTTGTCTTCGTCCTCTGCGATGGTTTCATTTTAGGTACACACTTTTCAAAGAGGTCAGCTAACTGGTTAACGCACGAATATCTATTAATTCTCTGGTGTGTTAACGTTAGTTTCGTTGAAAGAGAAGAATGTTTCTATCTTTGGGCCGCTCTTAAAATCAGGTGTTCCAGATTTGGCGCAATTATTCTACGCGTAAACGAATGTGCCCATGTGGAAGTATATGAATGTGCAAAAGAATAAGGCAAAGAATTATTAAGTAGATGAATCGTGTGATAAGTAGAAGACTAAGGGTGGAAGGGAAAGAGAGAAAATCGGAATGAAAGAGGAAGGGAGAAAGAGCGAGAGACAGGAAAATGATCTGCGTCTGCGTTAAAATTTCGGGGCGGCTGCAACATGGGATAGCGTCGCGGCGACATTAGCTTGGCCGACGTCGCTCGGTTCCGACGTTCTCCGTCACGGTTGCGTCGTTCGTTTCTCCAATTGCTCGCTTGTTGCATCTCGTTGTGTGTCTTCCATTCGGTTTAAATTTCAATCGTTCCAACAGCTACAAAATAAAAGGAGAAACAAAAAAAAAAAGAGATAATTAATTACGTAAATGAAAATTTAAATTAATCGTAGTGTATTAACTGTTCGCGTTTTGTTAATAAGAAGGGAAAATAAAAAAGTAAAAACTGTCGATCCGTTAAACGTGCTCGCTAGAACAATCATACGAAACGAGAGGAATTTTCCAGTGTTTTTCTTGAAAACGCACGATCGAAACGGTAAATCGTATTTGAAAATAGAAACGGGCATATGAATGAAAGGTAAACTGTTCGATTCGATCGAGCCGTCATCGAATGATAATTTCGTTCGATTCCTATGAGAAGATCGAAATTGCAAAATATACTGCTGACTAATCCACCAGCGAACAGAGTCTTAATTTTCCTTTGATTCGAAGAACATCATTAAGGATAAGCGACGATTTCCCGACAGATTCTAAAGTCTCAAGGATAAAAGAACGGAAGTCGTAAAGGAAGGCCAAAGAGGATTTCTTCAAGGACTAAGCACAAGAGTGCAACAAATTTTCAAATAACTCTCTGCGCGGTTCTAAAGATAACGAACAATAAACAGAGAAAGAAAATTTCTAAAAATAACGCAAAATACCAGAAATATTCGTCCATATGTATGTTCTTAATCATTTCTTCTTAACGATTAATTCTTTCTTCTTGATGGTTTAAACAGCATTAGCAAAACTTACAAAAATGTATCACTCTTCTTTTCTTCTTTTCTCATTATCGTATTAATTTGCGGGAAAATTCGGAGAACGAAATTCGAAGGATCGATATCGCGATATTTAAGGGATTTCCCTCGGAAAACATTTCTATACCTGGAAAAGGAAGAAGACCCACGTTCGTTTACGTGGAATTACCGTTGCGAGCAGAATACTCGAACATCGAAGATCATCGAAGATATCCCATTAGGATAATTACTTATCGAAGACCAGCCGGCAGACGAGCAACGACGAGAGTCGTTAAAAGACGAGAGAGATAAAAAAATAGCTAGTGCATTTCAGACGATCATGGATTTCAATGCATCGACCAGCTACTACGTTTGCGATTTATCGTCGTTTCATTCTTATTACTCACGGTTGCACGGCTGGATTTCTCTTTTCGTTTGTATTTTCGGTTCGATCGCCAACATTTTAAACATTCTTGTCCTGACCCGGCGGGAAATGCGATCACCAACCAATATAATTTTAACGGGATTGGCCGTGGCTGATCTGCTCGTCATGATCGATTACATTCCGTACGCGTTTCACCTCTATTTGTATCGGAGATCAAGAAGGGACACCTTCACCTACGGATGGACGATTTTTGTGCTGTTCCATTCGAATTTCGCACAGGTAACGGACAATTAACACGATTAAATTAATTAACATCGAGATTAACAGATTCCATTAAGAAGTTGCTCTTATTCGCAAGTTCGATTAGGCCGGGCAATCTCCGGTACGCGAACGGATGATGGGTCGACATAACTTTTCGGGCGATAGAACGCGCGTCTGTTTCTCGAATTATCTAGGAAAAACGCATTTGCCGAATTGTTGTATATATCGTAAATTACAGCGATTCGCATGCTCAAGATCTAATGATAAACCATGGAGTTAGACTCGTGGTTAACCAACGAAGGAAATTGACTTCTCGCTTGGAACAGTATAGCTTCTCTATCTTGAAAAGAATGGCAGTTGGCTTGCTCGATTGTTGATTGTAGGAATAAGGTCCAGTCTGATTGAGGTTGCACGAAGAATTTACGAGGTTTGATGAATTTCTGTAACGTGTAAAAGGGGGAAGTTATTATTTATCGTCGACTGATCGTATCTGCCAAGTAAATTTCATAAATTAGTGTGGCATTCGTTTCGTTTCCATTTGAAAAGAAATCGTTCATCATTTTCTGCTCTTTGATGGATAAATTGGAGAGCAGCGTCTTGAAATAACCCGACGCTCAAATTAAATAATAACAAGAAACTAGTTAAATAACGAAAGCTAAAACTGCTTTCCTTTAAGAATACAAATTTCCACTTCATGTTCCTGGTCTTTAGATAATTTTGCCTAGAAATTCTATGAACTGTCTAACGAGCTGATAGGCAAATTCGTCGCTGAAAATGTCAATGATTTGTTTGAAAATTTGAAAGCCTTTCTCAAAGTGAAGAATGATTGCATCGAAAATACAGTGGAACCTGCAGTATCCGAGTTAATGAGGAGGCATAACCGTTCGAGTTTCGAGTAATGGAACTCGCGTCTCTTTTTTTCATTATTATTCTATATTTCAAAATGGATAATATCAGGTTGTTCTAGAATTTGTAAGGAAATAATCCGCAACATTCTTTGTTTCATATTATTTTATTGAATTATGTTTCGTTCTATTCTATTTTTATTATTATGATCATACATAATTCAATAAAATAATATGAAACAAAGAATGTTGCGGATTATTTCCTTATAAAACGCAAAAGTGTAATATTTTTTAAATTATTTATGAATCCTATATCTTTTTCGCTACTAAAACAAATTTTGTTAATACATTGAACTACGTTGAATTACAGTCTATATATGCCTCAAACTAACGCTTCTAACGCCATAAACATTTGTTAGAAATATTGAGCCGGACATAAAGTTCGTTCTGTTTTTCTTAGCGACTTTATGTTCTTGGATCTGAGTTTAGACGATTGTCCTTAAACACAATTCAATTGGTCGAGTCTGGTATTGTTGATTAATTAACAGTCGAATGTGAAACGAACATTTTTGGAACAACTTGTTTCTTGTTTTGGCACAAATTCGAACATGATTCACCAAGACAACGCGAGATCAAATGCGTCAATCGGGACACGACAAAAATGATGACGCAACTTGTATAGGATATTTTATCGCATGTAACATATTTTCACGATCTTGCACGCTCAGACTATTACTTGCCTCGCTTGTTATAAAACTACCTCAACGACAAGAACTTATCATTCTTTGGAAAAACGAACTGGAACGTTTCTTTTCCTCGAAAGACTAAGCACTTGCGCACCGATGGGATGACGAAGTTACCACAGGGAAGGCGAAAAGTTATTGAAAGGAATGGTGCGTACATTGATTAAAAACGATGCACGTAAAGAAAAAAACACGTTCTTCAGCTTGGCCTGAGACTGAAAAACGGAACGAACTTCCCGTACAACTCAATATAAAGGTTCCGCATCGTCATTTTCACTATAATCTTCTATTTTCCAGCACGGAGACCTAAAACGTTGATAATAATTTTTATCTACATTTCAAAACTTTTATTTATAATATATATCTAGATACTGGCATTCCATTACCTCTGATTTGTTACTTTTTATTATTTTTCATATGCATTAAAGTTTTTCTACGTCTTTCTGAAACACCTGGATAATTTTCAATTACACGTTTTTGTTTTGACGTCATTAATTATACCAACGTTGTAAATGTAAATAACTCTTGTTATTTTGACAACACTTCCATACTTTTTCTAACTATTCGAGTATCTCTTCTTTTCCTTTCAATACTCGATGCAACACGTTTTCTCGTTGATTCCACTATACACAATATATTACACGTGAATTAGTTTTATATTAAAACAATAAGAAAGTAATAGGAAATTAGAGAAAATACGTGTAATAGTAAAGAACGCGAGCAAGAAATATCGTTCCGTTAATAGAACGTTCGGATAGTATAATATTCGAAATAATAGATGTTTAGATGCTGGAGTTTCTACTGTAAGTTTCCACGAAACGTAACAATTTATTACTACGAAGGAAGGAAGAGGAAAGTTCTAAATTTTTCCAGTTATTTGTGTATTACGTACATAGTTAAACAAAATTAGAACATTTTGTAGAAATTTAACATACTAACTTGAGGCTGACTTAAGAATGCGTGGGTTCGAAGTAATTTTGTCATATGAAATTAAAATTTCATTTCGAAAATACGTGTTAAATAATGCAATGTGTTTATCGTACTAGTGACCTATAAAATCGTTTGGTATTTATGGCTCATCGCATTCTTTCTGAACCGTCGTTTCCTTGCTTTGTTTGATGAGAATCGACCTATATGTTTGAACACCAATCAATCCAATATACAATATATTGGATTTGCCTTCTTCTTTAATTAAAAACCAAATTGCAGTCCAACATGATTTATCTTTATTTTATTTCATGTTAATTTCATTCTCTTCAAATTAGACTCTGATATTAAAGTTACTAGAATTGGTAATATATTAGTATTAAAATGCTAGTGTTGGTAATAAACTAGTAAAAACACTAGCATTAGCAGTTGACTAGTTTTAAAATACTTGGCCTAACTTTCCTAACCAAAACAGTTACTATACGTGCATTGGAACCAACCAAAGTTCTGCAAAATTTCACTGCGATTTAAACAGAGATTTAAACGGAGAGGAAAAAGGTAAAACTCGTGAAAGTTTGCTCGGTATTTATAGCGAATGTCTCTGTCATAAACATTTTTCTCTTCAACATAAATCGAGGAAATAAGCATACGATTCGTAATTGGAAAATATCGATTCAACAAAAAGGAGCACCAATACAGATAATTTCACGGAATTACAATATAATATCCACAGGTTTGTCACACCATTTCAATTTGTTTAACTTTGATACTGGCTGTGTGGAGATACGTAGCGGTAGCAAGGCCGCAACAAAACAGAGAGTGGTGTAGTTACAAGAGAACTATTTTTGCGATTTCGATCGCATATATTTTCTGTCCTGTGCTTTGTATACCCGTGTATATCACGACAGAAGTAAGACAGCAAGTAGAAGTTTTGGATTCCAATGGAATGAGCATAAAGTATCGAAATGAAAGTTTGATCGGTAAGTAGCACTTTATGCATGTCACTTATGAATTTGTATTATTCGGCGAAACATCAACGATTAATTATTGTTAATATTTTCTCAGCGCTGTTTAAATACGCTTTTGAAAAGAAAAATTCAAATTAGATTTACACGCAATAAAATATTTTATATGGGATGGATCGTCTGATCAACATGGTTTACAATCACGAATAAAGAGATAGCGCACTTATGTTATTATTCTATTCTTGTGATTTCTTACGTTGAAGGAACGAAATATGATTAATATTTTCTAAATTAATATCTTCGATGTAGTACTACGGTTGATTTCTGCAATTTATCGCTTAATTTGTCGAAATAATTCGTGAGGAAGAGAAGACGAAACGATAAAACAGTCGAATGTCTATTTAGGAACAAAAATGAAATACGAAATTGCAACTGCGATTTTTAATAATAATCTTCTCTGGTATTCGATTAATATAGACATTAAGAAAGCATTAAAGCAATTTCAGGCCATTTGTTGTCTTTATACACGTTTTCTTCAGCGATTATAAAGTCTAACAAGTAGGTTGAAAAGTTTGAAGTATTTGGATGGGAATATGCTTATTTTAAAAGATGTTACGATTCTAACCTTGTAACACTTATGATATGAAAAAAAGGAAAGATGGCGCAGTCCCTTGTCGTTCATATGCTCGATTTAACGAAATTAACATTGAGATATCTCTTAAACTAAGCTAGTTTTCAGATGCAAGTATCTTAATGTCTTTTTCGTAGAAAAGTGAAAATTACATCGTACGGTGTACTAAAAAAATGTATAGTTCCATTTAAAAAAACACTTAAACAAATCTGGTGATCATTCTAAAATGTCCCCCTTCAAGCAGAACAAGTTTTACGTGAAGCAATTTTTCAAATAACGTGTTATTTAGGAGATATTTGCGTGGGTCGATTAAAATGAGACACCTTGTGTGCTGTAGATATTTAGAGACAATAAATGTTTTAAGCAATATAAACTATATAAAAAAAGCTATATAAACGCAATCTTCTGCTCTTTACAAAAAAACAAAATTAAGAAATACATAAAGTAGATATAAAGCATTATAGGAGTAAACGAGAAATAAATTTGAAAATTAGATACTAATATAGTTTACATATCATTGTCTCCGTAATTTTGGTTATTAAATTATTATCTTCGTGTATATAAAGAGATGGTAGCAAAGATACATCGTCACACAGATGTATAAAATAGCATCATGAACTGAATAAGCAGCGACAATTACGAAACGATTATTGTTGCATTTATTTGAAATTAAATTTATTACACTAAATGTCTTGATCTAATATGCGCCAGCCCAAAGTTAAAAGCAAGTGATTTTTAATACCGTAGTGACAAGAGCGTTGAAGCATACTTTCCACACGAAAATATACTCTTACATTAGCCCCTCAGATTTGTAAATATTTTTATAAATAATTGTTGAGAATGACTTAGGTAAATTGCTTGTAAAGGCAAAATGTTTACAAAGACAACGCTGTTTTGTACAGTTAATGGATTAAAATAGTGACTCAAGGCAAGATAATCTAGCGTTTGAAATAATTTTTTGTTAACGACTATAGTAATTAGAAACAATGGAGGCTTTGTTAAAAACTGCATTATTACGAATCACAGTTACATTTTAATCTCCATTTTCGTTCCTAAGTAGACATCTTAATGTTTTTATAGATCTACGAATTGTTTTAGTAAGTCGAGATACAAATTATAGCAACCAAATTTGTAACTATACACAGTATGCATATTATATTATTACATGAAAAAATTAAATTTATGCGTTCCATTGAAATCACCGACAGGAATTTCACCGACAGCTATTCACCCACACCAGATTTCGCCGACGACAGCTTTAACTGACTGGCAGTATTAGCACAGAGAAATGAAAGAGGATTTTTACTTATTCACGTAGATTTATTACTGCGGATAATTGATGACCGGCTGCCTTACGGTGGTCGGATTAAAAAGACTAGACCAAAGACAAACCTAACGCAGACCATGAATTTCATATTGATTTGTGTTAAAATTACACTCAAACTTACCATAAATTAATTGAAATCAAACCAAAATATTTAATTGCTAGCCAGTTTATGCACGGTATTAGGTTTAGGTCAGCTTTTTTAATCCTATCAATTATCTGCAGCATTAAACCTACATAACTAACAATTCTCTTCTACTTCTCTGTTAATTCTGCCAGTTAAAGCTGTTACCCTTCAAAGTTGTTGCTAGTCAAAATTGCCAGTTAAAGCTGTTGTTGGCCAAAGCTACTGTCGGTGAAATGTTGTGTCGGTCAAGTTTCTTATCGATCAAGCCTACTATTGGTCAAGTCTGGTGTCGTTCTAATCTGCTGTTTGTCAAGTTTGCTATTTGTCATATCTGGTGTCAATTAAATCTGATGTTGATCAAGTCTACTATCGGTCAATTTTGATGTCAATCAAGTCTGATACCGGTCAGTTCTGATGTCAAGTTTGATGGCCAGTATGATGATCAAGTTTAGTGTCGGTCAAATCTACTATTTGTCAAGTCTGATGTCAGTTAGGTCTGGTATCGGTCAAGTCTGGTGTCAATCAAGTCAATTTGTCAAGTTTGTTATTTGTCAATCGAGTCTGGTGTCGGCCAAGTTTCTTATTGGTCAAGTCTATTATCGGTCAATTCTAATGTCAATTAAGTCAATTCTGGTGTCAATCAAGTTTGGTATCGGTCAATTCCGATGTTAATCAAAGTATGATATCGGTCAAGTCTGATGTCAGTCAAGTATGATGTCCATCAAGCATGACGTGGGTCAAGTCTGGTGTCAGTCAAGCATGATGTCGGTCAAACTTGATGTAGGTCAAGACTGGTATCGATGAATAGTTGTCGGTGAAATCTGTACCGGGTATTTCAATGGTACCCGAAATTTATACAGTAGAACCTCGATTATCCGAAATAGTTGGGGGACACAGATGTTCGTATAAGGAAATTTTTCAATAATGGAACAGTTACTTTCCTGATGTTCATTGTCATATATGTATTTTGAAAAGGAACATAAACATTAATAGCAAAATAATAAATAAAAAAATATATTAACAGTAATGTAAATAACCGAATTTCTTTACCATATTTCGGTGAAGTTACATTTCTTTTCTCTCTCTTGCCATCTTAGCTCTATTTTTAAAGCCTCAAATACTTGAAAACGTCGAGAAATATCGTCATTACCATTCTATTCATGTTTCAATACATTACCCGAAGTGCACATTACATCAGTATCACGGTCAATTGAAGACGATTCATCACATTGAAAGCATTCTATTATGTCGGCGTCGTCACAATTACCGAACCCTGGTATTGTATTTGATATAGAAAGAGTTTCTTCTACGTCTGTCATGATATAATCTTCCACTTTTTCCTGTGTGGTGTCCTCAGTGTAGCTAATTTGCTCCGTGCTCCTCTTAGTATCACATATTTCATGCCTAAGCGAGCGTATGCCACTATATAACAGCAGTTCTTTAAATTGTTTGATCGTTAACAAAAATTCTTGCAGAGGATTGAACTTTTTATACGAGCAACGTGTTCCAATAATGGATCATTCGGATAGTAGGAAATTTGGATAACAAGAGTTCGGATAATCGAGATTTTACTATATATCATTCGATATTATCTTTTTATCCAGAAGTGTATTCCTTGCAAGGTTAATTGTGTTAATAAATGATACAGAAAAGGTTGAATAATCTCATGATGTCAATTTTCATAGAACCTAATTATTTTTTTTTTAAATGTGACTGTGAATTAACAAAGTAGAATTGTATTTTTCTTTCCAATCAGACTATTATACGTATCTCTGTATACCGTAGCTATTATGTATATAGTCTTTTAATACCTAAATCTTCTGAATTTTCATCAATATCAGAAAATCCATAATTTACGTTACATTTGAATATTCTTATTAAAAGTATATTACTGTACACTAGAAGGTGGCTAAGAGATTTTTGTTCCATTTTATCGACAATCATAAAACTAGTATCACGAAGGCCTTATTTGTATTCATACCAGTTGCTTAATCAGTACGTTGCATTTGAAGAAACATGCCACAGGAACAGATAGCATAAAAGCATTTTATTCTTTCAACGTCTTTATTTTTTTCTTTTCTTATTACTCTTATTATTAATGTTATTAATCTTATGAAAGAAATTTTTACATTAATATAAATTACTAACGTTAATGATGCTTATATATCCTACAATTGAAAACTTTTTAATGTTTATGAGCAATTTCTGTTATTAAAGTTTGATCCCAGCAGCTCGTTTTCGTAGGAAAATATCATGTAACCAATTATGCAAAGTGTCTTATACGAATCTTTATTGTCCTGTCTCATAACAAAGAGATTCTAAAACATTTTCATAGTTTTTCCAATTGATAACATTATAAAAGACTTTTAACCGAAGATAAGAATAAAATGAGGATTTGTAGTAAATAAAAATATGAATTAACATATTGCAAATGAAGTACTGTACACGTAAGGGAGAGTTGTACAGTAGCTACTAAAGCTTGTTTTCGCCTTATCGTTAGTTAACTGCACTGTAGATGGGAAAAACAAAACGTTCCAAGATTTCCTTATTATTATTTCTGTATTACCAGAATTCTAAGACGTTTAATGTTTGACGTTCTAATTTGTTTTAGCTGACTTTTTATTTTCTAGGTAGTCAAATAATTTTGTCATATTACGTACATTATTTTTAGACTACCAGATATACATAAATTCCTCGGTTTTTTGCTGTTTACTTTACACGTCAAACCCGAGACCTTACCCATATGCTTGTCATACAGTGGCCACTACATTTTAATCGCCCAATAGCGGCCAAATTTTGTTATATCTTTTCGTATAATCAAAGTCCTTCCGAGAGAGGAAGCAAGGTCGAAAGAGGAAAGAATAGCTCGCCAAGGAAGGCCACTAAACTTCGATGAATAAGTCGTTAAGTGCACCGTTTGCAAGAAATCATTCCACGAAGATTGAACGCAGTGCGTCAGATTTATAGGTTATGTTCACATAGTGCGAAAAGGCCAAGATAGTGACGATCGTTTTACTTGCAACCTTCGTAGACGTGTTTAAAAATATATTCTATTCTGCTTAAATATTTTTTACCAATTTACACGTTGGCAATTAATACTTAGATCTTAAAATCTACTAACTAAACAGTTCGCCAACAATTTTTCGTTCGCTGCACATTACAAGCTTCTTGATCTTTTTCATTTATGATTAATCTTAACGATAAAATTTGAAGGAAACCATATCTGCCCCCCTTTATCGAACATCGTTTGCACCGCAAATTACTTTCTTTCAAATTTGACCCTTGTCAAGACTAGCTACAGTATAGTACATTATAGTGATTACAGCATAGAACTTATTCCGCCATTGTACGTTTCTGCCCATCACATTTAAACGTTTATATATTTTACTTATACGCTCGAAACGAGCGTTATAAATGGCAGTATGAGATCTATTTAAAGTTGCTTGAATCGAAGCTACGTACCTGTAGAAAAGGAAAGGGGCTATTATTTCCTCGTTCGAAGTAGCTAGCAGTAAATTTACATCCGCACGAAGAAAGCTGTCGAGCTTCAAAAGATCAAAGATTTTACTATCATTGATAACAAATTCTCACATATGTAAATAATTCATTGTACGTTACGTATTTACTTGAGACACTTTGCATGTTGAATATTTTCTACTATTACGATATTGCATATCGAACATGGTAACTAATACAGCGATGTAAAACGATCGCTTTCGTGCTTAGCGATAAGCCAATAGCTAAAGGTTTCCGAAAACAATTTAGAAAGTCAGGGAGCAAAAATAAAAGAAAACATAGAATGTCATAAAAATTTAGTTTAACGAACTTGCTGAATATTCATTATGTTTCTTTAATATCATGAAAATTAAAACTAAAAAAAAAAAACAAAAAATTGGATGCGTATTTAAATAAAATTTTTAATGTACAGAGGCTAAGGTTATTAATCAGTAACTATTAAAATTAGTTCTGTTGTATTTTTCGAGTCGTTTTCGTTTCGATAGTATTTTTCTAATTTGTTAACAAATTTCTTACGTTCATAAAAGTGCAATTCTTTATTTCAATTCTTTGCCAAAGATTTTGTTAAAGACGCGTTTGTAAAACGATCGCATGAATCAAATGTAGGAGGAATTCGAGAACCGTTACAGAGTTAATAATAATAATTTTAATAATATTTATTTATAATAATATTTATTAATAATAATATTTTTACATAGATTTTTATTTTTTTCTTCAATTCTGTTGCTTTCTTCCCTTGTTTCTTCAGTAATGTAAACCAAGGTCGAAAATGGCAATTTGGCTTTGGAATGCAATTTACAAAAATGATTAATACTCCACACATTTATTACATATCCGGAACATTGTTAAATTTGTAAAAACGTTTTGCTTTACCAGAAGTAAGATGTAAAAATTCAATAGAATGAAAAGTAGGAACAAAAGTGACATAATTGTAATTTTGGAAAATAATAATATTTATTCAGTTGAATTACGGTAAATGAGAATGAAATATTTGTATTTGCAAATAAATAATCGAATACACGAAGATTGAATTCAATCAAAAGTAGAAAGAGAAACGACGATGATTATAAATTTCAAAAATCGTAATATTTGCTCAGCTAAATTATAGTAAATGCGAATGAAACATTTATGCTTACGAATAAATAAATAAATATACGAAAATTCAATCCAATCAAAAGTAGAAATACAAGCAACACAGTTGTAATTTCAAACACTCACAATACGTTTTATTTGACCGAATTACAACGCATGAAAATATATAATATTTATGTTTATAAGCAAACTAATTAATAAAAAGCCAAAAGCAATGAGTGAAATTATTTATAAATTATTTCGAGTCAATTAAAAATGAATTAAACGAATTACGAGTCAACAAAAATTATCAAAAACTTTTCTGATTGCACACAATTTAAATTATTCGTTTCTTAAATCACTCGGAAATTTAATTTATCGCCACTGTGTTAGAAAAATGAATCGAACATAACAGATTTTCTTTACCGATATATACGATTTGTTTATTATTTGTTTATTATTTGTTTATCTATGGTTTACTGAAATGCTGAAATTTGCGAACTCAGTCGGATTTTATCAATGAAACACGATCTCAAATTTCTCTCAAGGACAAGTAGTCTGTAATTAAGGGATAAACCACATTGTGGCTAGGATCGATAGTAGCGTTACATTCGACTCTCACCAAAGATGCTGTGATCGTCTCCGATCATAGTTTTGTACTTTAGCTAGAAATTTTCACCGACAACCTGCGTGAAACCGAGAAGTAACGATTATCGTTTCGTTCAGAGTAGATTAATAATTGGGAAAGAAAAAGATAGAAAACAGCATATACGCCCGGTATATTATCTAGAATTTTAGAAGGCTAAGGAAACGGAATTTTACGATGTCGATAAGTTAGTTTGTTTGTTGCGTATCTAAACTATTAGAATACTAATATGGCTGCGTGGCATTGACAGTGGCACAGCTAAAAATATTTCAATCTTGTTTCTATTGAATAGAAGATCTATACTGTGGTTCTATTTTTACCATGCAAAATGGTATATTTATAATTCCATTAGTTTCGCGTCAGACGAAAGAATTACCACTTATACCGCTATCAATCTTAACCGCTGTCTTGCGTTAAGTCAGTCTTATGATGTTGTCGAAATGAATCACTAAGACTTCTTTGTAAATTTAAAAAAAAATCTCTCCTCTAGAATTTACATTTCTTCAGTCGCGCCACTATCGATACCACGCGACGATATATGTATTATAATCGTAATTATTTATTACGTCATGTATTAATGGCTAAGACATGTATTAAAATAGTCAACTTCTTGCTTTCGTTCCTTCTTATCAGATTGCAGATCTTTATGCAGATTTATATCTTTGCCAGCTGTCCGCCGCAGCTTCGCTAGCGCAGTATTTGTTTCTCTAGTGATTTATGTTTATCAACCTCTGTGTGAACACGCTCGAGCACGTGATGGTTTATTTTTAATGAGCTGAGTTTGTTCGTCGACGGTGAATTTACAGCTTTAGCCGATATGGAGATACGGTTATCGTTCGAGAAAAAAACGTACCCGTTTTTCACTCCTACGTGAGTTATGAAATATATCCAGGATGAACAATATATATGTTTAGGACAGAGTCCTGCAGTACCGACTGCTATACAATATCGACTAAAATTATTTCTAACATTTTTCACAAAATATTAACACTTTATTTGAACGAACAGATAGATATAACAATTATGTGTAACATGTTTCGTTGCTCTAACGCTTATTTCATCATTTTTGCTGTTCTGACACGTTACGCGTATAAGTTGATAAAGCTGATATTTTATTGTCCAGGTAAGTAAATGTTCTTTTTCCACTATGTATACTATATGTAGTCTAACAGAGTGTAATTACCAGCCATAAAATAGTTCTGCAATCTTATTTGTATATTATATATTAGGTTGTCCCAAAAGTGTCTTTCGCTATCTGCATGCAGCTGCTTTATCTGATAATGTTTATTCAAACGTGTAATTTAATGTGCCAAACGTTGTCGTCTTTATCTTCAGTCGTCCTTTGGCTATCAGTTTACTATCACTTTAGCATTCAAACAAAAAATGTGAGTCTTTTATTTCCTTATAAAACGAAAGAGACTTTTGGCCCAACCTAATACGTTACAATCAAAACATTTCCACGTGTTTGTAGTCAAATACCAAGCGTTTAACTGTCGTCCATTACCGACCGATCAGATGTCACCCAGTACGGACCACATTCTTTTTATCCGAAAGTTCAATTTGTTGACAGATGAAATTAAATTAGAAGATGCTCGTTTTTTTTTTCTTGTACCGTTACATGCAGAAAAATATTTAAAATTCCAAAAGAGGAAAAAAAATGGTCAGAGGGGAGTGTGGAAGTGATTTTGAAGCTAATCCTCGGAGATAAAATGATCCAGAACAGGCTACTAAGGCTTTCAGTATTCCAAAAATGACGAAAGCTATGACTGGTCACATATCCAATGCACACATCACAAAAATATTGTTTATTTTCCTTGTGACATACAATGTGTCCGGTTTATCTTGAATCACATAAATATTTCAAGAAACATAAATAATACAAAGACATTGCGCAATATCGACAAGAATGTATTATGTTCTTGCGTACTTAACTTTGCGGTGACCTCGAATCCTCCTGTGAAGGACACGTTAAAATTTTTTAATGGATTTCTCCGCTTTTTATTACATATTGTTACGTTTGTCGTCCGGATATTTTCAAAACACTACAAACTCGTGTCTTTTGAATTATTCGCTACCGAAATATGAACTTTAAGATTCGATCTATTCGCTGGCATTAGCGCTACTTAATGTACATTACAGGGACACGTAAAGGCGCTTTTCATAATGCTGCTACTGAAATGGCGTTGCCGAAACACAAGGTCGCAGTTTTCTAATGTTTCCAAAACAACCAGTCAGTTTCGAGCAATCGTTTTTAGGTTAGGCGGTTCCTCGTATTGCTCCGTCGAATTAGTTTTTTAAGTTGATAGCGGATAGTGCAAAAAATACGACTTTGCAGTGTTTTGGAAACGTCCGAATGTCAGCAACAAGAATATGTTATATCAGACGGAGGTGTTCACCTAAAAACTGTAATATGGCTTTCACAGGAGGTCACCCCAAGGTACACAAGAGTACAGTACGTGCTCCCCCATACTATGGATTTTCTACCCGAAACATTTTTTCATGTCCTTCCAGATATTTGTGCGTTTCGAGATAAGCCAGACACACTGTATATAAGAATACAATTTGATAATAAAACGTGTATTCTAACCTCCAAATGTCATTTTTTTAATGTTATTATTCATTTAGGCTGGAACATCTACTAATCAAATAATCAGTCGGTACTGGATGATAATTTTTCGTCCCCACAAATTGCAACATTTTCACTAGTGCAAAATCTCAATCCTTATCATCGAATTTCACGAAATTAATTTCCCGTCTTCCACCAAGCTCTATTTATATTGCAAAATCATTTTTTAAATTTTGACTCTCACTCACTCTAGCCTAAGACGTAACAAGGGACTTAGAGATTGTTCGGTACTACATGACTCTACCCTAGCTGACTGATTTTCATGGTTATTGACAAAAAGTTATCAGTGAAACATACTTACGTGTAAACGTAATTTTGTACGTACGTCATCCAAAGAGACAAGCGCGTTCGTTAAACATACTTCTATCCTGTTATGACATACCCAGTATCTCTCTTGAACAAATTCTAAAGACTCTAGGATACTGAAAACAAAGATACACATACAAAGTGAACAATTTACAATTGTCAATTATGTTTAAACAGAATAAAAAATCAACAGTCTTCTCAATACAAGTCATTTAATAATAGTTGGGAATTATATATGGAACACAACATCAGAAAGATGTCCGCTTCCAGACGCTGTACGAAGTCGATCAGTTACGACAAATACGATCAATCGTATTTTCCATTACATAGCTTTCCATCTCACGTTTCGAAAGCTATGTTCGCTGTCGTTTCTCGAAAAGCGTCTGTTAGCTGCTCCATTGTATTTGTCTATTGGCATACACTTTATTTCTAAAGAAATCTCATAAAAAGATGTCTAGCGCACTATCGGATGTTATTGTCAAGGTCATTATTATTGACTTTACTTCGATAAAGAATTACTTCAATAAAGTGTTCAATTTTCTTTTTTTCGATTCATATTCATAGAACAATTGCCAAAAGATATTGCATCGTTCTAAAATGGCGGGAACTTTTAAATGACTCAGTTACGCGTATATTGTCCACCATGTATATTTTTCGAAAAACACTCAAAGAGCGTTTATTTTTAACGAGAGGTTGATACGCCGAAATTCGTGTTCCCGACTGAAACAATGCGTGAAATATAGATATCGTTTTAACAAAAAAAATGTTATCTCCTTTTAGCCTTTTAGAGTTCGTATTTCCAAAAATACTATACCTATGTCATAAAAGGGATATACTGTTCAAGTTTCACGTTTCTAGGTACAGGAGTTTAGCATGGGCGTTAATGAGCGTGTCAGTCACTTTTTCCTTTTACGTACGAGATTATAGATAAACAGAACTGACGAAGCAGAATTTAAACAGAAATTTGGTTTTCCTATTAAAAACTGTAACTCTATCTATCTCGGCTGCTTCATATAGTTTTGCATATTATACGCATTCTGTATAGATTTGTATCTTTGTATTTCGCATAAATGCATAAAAATCCGCAGCCTACTAATAAGGGACGAAAATGTGAGATATTTTAAAATTTATCATAACTATTAAAATTTATATCATAATCACCTTCAACACCGATTTAGCCAACATTTAAATCGATATATGTATTGCTGAATTTACTTGGTTCGATCAACGAAAAATGTTTTTATATTTCTCAATAGGAAATACAACAAACACTACCCTCTACTTTGTTCGATTGACGGAAATGGCAGAAAATCATGATATTTTGAAGGAACTAAATTTCTGGATTTATAGCGTGGTAATAAAACTTCTGCCTTGCCTCGTCTTAACGGTCGTCAGTTTAAAGCTTCTGCAAGTTCTATTGGAAGCAAAACGAAGGAGGCGAAAGTTAACCAATATTCAAGAACAACAGCTGGAAAAAAAGAAAAGTTGCCGAAGAGGGGACAAAGAGCGACAAACAGATAGAACTACGATGATGTTGCTAGCAGTCTTGCTGCTTTTTCTACTCACAGAATTGCCACAGGGAATACTCGGACTTTTCAGCGTGCTTCTCGGTCCAGGATTCTTCTCCACTTGCTACTTGATGTTAGGTCAGTATGCCAAAACTTGTGGAATATTTATTTTCTATCGCTCTAAATAAAAGATCAACAGAAAGTTTGGCTGGAAGTTGAATCCTCTAACTGTACAATCGTGGATACACATTTTGAAATTTAACTCTGTTATCTTTTTCTAGTTTCACTATCAAATTTAGCTTTATTTTTTAGTCAAATTTGCAGAGAATTTTAGATTTATTTATTTTGAAGATTTTTACATATCACAGCGATAAAGTTTTGTATTGTCAGAATGGGAAACAATTTAGCCAGGAAAGTACTTTTATATTGGATGTTAAAATATTCGATAAAGAGGATGTAATTTCCATATTGTAACGATGATAATTTCTCATTAAATTAATTGTTTATCTTTAGTAGTTGTGTAAGTATATATGAACGCAGATATTGATTGCACATCTGGCAAACTAGATATCCAATATAACTTTAGTAACTATCAATTTCTCAACGACCAGTATGCTCTATTTTACCTGCAATTTTACGATCTAATTACAAATTCAGATATGATTAATTATAAAATATCGTATGTAACATTATATAGCAAATTTCAATGTAATTGGATTTATGTTTATTGAGTACAAGTTAAAAACCCAAGTACGGGAATATTTTTTTATACAGGGTGTCTGGTGAGTGATAGCGCAATCGGTCAGGCATCGATTCTACGAGAAAAATTAAATCGGAAAAAATAATGAAATTTTGTCATTTAAGTTCGTATTGGTAAATTTTCTTACCGATAGTTGGCAATTCCAGATGATCTGAATGACGAGAGCACAGAATAAAAGAAAGTGCTTAATCGTCAGCAATTTTATTTATTTTATTCATTCAAAAACTGATGAAGATGATGTGCATGCTTTTGCATACGTAATTGTGCTTTTTTAATTAAATTTCTATGGACCGATGATCTTCGTCATTGCTACCAAGAGCAAACACTCTTCACTGAATTGAGACTTATTTGAGTGCACGTGTATCGAAAGAATGTTCAAACTTAATTTTCTAAAAAAAAAAAAAAAACGAAACGCAATCATCAGTTGTACTACCAGTTACCAGACATCGTGTATAATCTTAAGAATTTGTTCTTCGTGATAAGTTAAATGTTCCTCGTCACTGTGTAACGACTATACAACTGGAAATATTCAGAACTTTGAATGGCACGTATATACAGGGTGCGTAAAAACTGCAAATTTGGCAACGTCGCGATAGAGTTGTTTATATCTAAATCTTATCGATTTAGAAAATGAGAAAATATATATTAACAATTAGAATACCATAGAATGTTAGTTAGATGAAATTGTTTTTGAAAATTCCTTCGTTTGCGTCGCTGCAATCCTTGAGACGTTCCATTGATCTATAGAGACACGCACCGTACTTTGATCAATTTGCTTCCATGTCTTCATCAAATGACGCTTTAGCGACCCCACCGATTTGTACGGCTTAAAGTAAACCGCCGCCTCCAGAATCCCTCGAATGGTATACTCCAGGGAATTCATGTCTGGCGAGTAGGTAGACAGATTATAAATTATCTTTGATTCATTGAAGAAAGTTCCTAGTTTATTATTAAAATGTGAGAAAAAGTTCATTGATAGATATTTTATAATAAAACAATTTTTGTTGACATTGTGGTATTTTATTGCCACTAGGATAAGGGCTAATAACATTTTACCGACCGATTAATCGGCTTTTTGTTGCCGACGCTTATCGACCAATAGCCTATTAATCGACTTTTTGTCACCGACAATCTTTCTCATTATTTGAGCAGTAATTTGTTATTTAGTACTAAGGTACCTTGGTCAGTTGCGTCAATTCCGTTGCTTTGTAAGCTCTCACAGTTTTATACCTATTTGAAAAACTTACCGTTCGCGATGAACGAAAAGAATGGTATTGGAGAGTCTAAACCGAAACAGAGCCGACACCAGGGAGAATCTGCGTCTGAGCTGCCGGTCGGCAGCATACGTGCATACGTGCGTATGCTGTTGAACCGCTAGCGGTCAGTAAAGTGCTAAATTTGATTATACCCATAGTCAATCTACACCATACCCTTCGCCATAAGTCTACCAACCATGATGGTTGACAAACATGAAAAGTGTTGAAGTGAAGAATATTTTAATTGCTATCACAATAAGTAAACTATAGTCATTTAATCATAAGATAGTTAACCAGTTATAACTGTGTTCGACGGGTATATACGTCAAACCAAAACTTTATTTCAGTGCGATTGACGTATATACTCGTCATGTAAAATAAAAGATTACCTTTTACTATAAAAATTTGAAATTTGAAAAAGTAATATAAATGATATTTAGTTTTATGTTTCCTTTATACTTCCAGTAAAACTATTGTATATTTCATAAAAAAAATTAATTTTTCCTATTATTCTCTTTGACATATCGGTTATGTTCCGTGTAGTGTGTTGATTTTTATAAATTCAGTTGATTATTTTCCCCAATGCATCCCCATTTGTGTATTTTCCTACGTATATCGGTTATTCCCAGAATCGTTTTGTGTGATTTATTTTATTATTTCTTGGCAGTTTCTAAGTTTTTAATAACAATACATTTTTCAACAATGAATTACTAATTTTTTATCGAATAAAAATATAATCCTTCCTCATTTTGCTTTATTTACTTCATGAAATTTATAATAGCAACATTTGCCCTGCGCTCGTTTTTATTTGCAACAAAATTTCATTTTAACTACGCACCTCGTAAGAAATTTTTGAAACTAAACTCCGCAGTTTACAGGTTAATTCAAATGTCCGATACGCAAGAAATGTACAACAGTGAAACCAATGCATAAATTGGAGAAGTACAAAAAAGCATAGTCAATACAAAAAAGTATATGCTTTATCGACTATAGTAACAAATAATATTTTGCTCACATAATTTATTAAGAATGAAAAACTGAAATACAGACCTACCAGGTTCTACTACTACAAAGTACATGGAAATACAAGGAAATAATAGATGCACAACATTTTTTGTTTCATATTATTTTATTGAATTATGTATGATCCATTTTGTTCTATTATTACAAAATATATAATTCAATAAAATAATGTAAAACAAAAAATATTGTGCATCTATTATTTCCTTCTAAAATCATTTTGAGGTTAGAAACAATCCATTTTGTAATAATACAATAAAATGTATCATACATAATTCAACAAAATAATATAAAACAAAAAATGTTGTGTACCTATTATGTCATATTATTTTAAAACAATGCTTTCAAACAACGTCAAAAAGAATTATAAAGAAAATATAATTAATTAAATTATGCAATAATTAATATTATATATTTTTATGGGATTATCTGTAGTAATATTTGAATATGTGTTCAAAGAGATAAACACAGTGAAATGAATCCTGGAAGTTGTATTTTACTTCAAAAGCGTATGTACAATTAATACTATAATTTAATATATGTAGGTATAATTGAAAGAAATACGATCTTTTAAAATGTTGGATATATTTGATACGCCTTATGGTAGTAGTATTATGAAATTCTAGATTACTTTATAGTATTACCTATGATTCTAATTAATAAATGTTTTGAGAGCACACTGTATATCGTATTATATAAAAAAAGTAATTTAAAATAACGTTCAGAAGAATTATAAAAAAGACATAATCAAATGAATTATGCAATAATTTTCAATCCGCAAAAGCTAGTAAAAAGCTATTTATGCATACATACATATATATATTTTTTCAATACATATTTAAAATAGAATATCTTTTTTAACGTTGGAACAAAGCTGGATTTGAGCTACTTTGAGAGCTACTTAGATAGTTTAGAAGAATTAGTTTACTAAATGGCATGCAAAAAAAATTTTGAGAAATTGCGATTGGTCGGAGTGGCGATAAAAGTGGCGAAGATGACATTTCACAACATTTGAACCTGTATAATAAAAATTTAAGAAGTACGTTTCGCAGATTTATGTCTGTTATACATATACAGTTTATTAATAAATGTAAAGATTTTTCCATGAAATTTTCAAGATGCAACTTACATAAATCCATGAAATGTACTTTTCAAGCTTTCGTATCAGGCTCAGATAGAAGTAAAAAGTGATCTTTACTATGCCCTTTGCCACTTCAACTAATCGCAATTTTTTTGAAAAACTTTTTACTAACTTCGAAAAAAAACTCAAGTAGTTTGATGAAATCTTAAACAAGTCAAATCTTAAACATTCCGTTCTAGAGAGTGTGCGAATACTTTTTACTTTTTACACCTAGTATAGATACATGAGAAGTTATTTTTATGAAAGTACTATACTATATATAGGTTAAAAATTATTTCTATAAGGAAGATTTATTGACACTTCAACGAATGCAAACTAATTAAAATATGAAAGTCATTTTAATTACCTGCATGGTA
The DNA here is from genome assembly GCA_014825975.1 of Bombus haemorrhoidalis. Lineage (NCBI taxonomy): Eukaryota > Metazoa > Arthropoda > Insecta > Hymenoptera > Apidae > Bombus > Bombus haemorrhoidalis. The sequence goes on from CM026177.1 coordinate 3,065,478, forward strand.
AGAAGAATTTAAGTTTTATACTAACAGATTAGACACATGTTATTCTCCTTAATTTAGTACAAAATTTATTTCTATAAATCGGAATAATTAATTATTCGGTTGTCCCAAAAGTTTCTTTTATTTATAGGGAAACAATGGATGTACAACATTTTTTCTTGTATATTATTTTATTGAATTATTTTATATAATTTTATTGTTCCAATAGAAAAAAGTGAATCATACATAATTAAATTATTTTATATTATTCTATTGTTCCAATAGAATAAAATGGATCATACATAATTCAATAAAATAATATGAAACAAAAAGTGTTGTACATCCATCTATTGTATCCTTATAGAACAAAAGATACATTTGGGCAATTTAATATTATTGTTTATTATTAACCGAATGAAGACCATGCAATATTATCAAATTATAATATATGCAAAGAATAAATTTGCGATATTCATTACCCTACATTTGTTTAATACTTTCTTAGTAATTAACTTCGTAATTAACTCAGATATTTTCTTAGCGATTACCTGGAATTTCTTTGTAATTAATTTTCTTATCAACATTATGTCTGATAGAAAAGCAAAATAATATATAGTCGAAGAAAAAAAAAGAATTTTTTACACAAAAATTGATTTTCTACCTCTATGAAAGAGAGTTATCGTCACTTTGACACAAAGGAGTATAGACCATTGTGTCAGCACTAACAGCGCCATGCAGTTAGAAAAAATTTAAAAGCGCGTGAAATATTCACTAGATAACCTTCAACAGAAAAACAAATGAAAATGAAAAATTTTTGCAGCTTTATTAAGGGATTCACGATTATCGTTGATTGCTGAATTTTTATCAATAACGACATTTACAATATAAATAAATTTTCATTAATAGTAACGTTCGTTTAAAATTAATAAAATACTGACTCGTAATATATCAGTAACAACATGGATCGTTCATTTTGAAAGTCATGAAAGTCCATGTTTTGATCAAGTTGAGAAAACGACAAACACATATTTTAACATGATCTTTCTATTTATAAACAATTTATAATTTAAATTTCAAAATATTCATTTGTTTCAAACAACAATGCAATTTCGATTTAAAAAATGGAATTGCATAATGATTTATTTTGGAAGTGTTACATTTTCTGTAACCTGTAGCCTGTCTAAACAGTGGAGACACGAACAATCAGAAACAAATGATATTGACAACGATATTCTGTTTTTACTAGTTTTATTGGATCAAAGTAGACCAAAGCTAGAAACATAAACTTCAAGCAACTAAAATTTAATGAATTGTACGTGTTTTCAGATAAAACGGACACATTGTATAAAAAATGTGAAAAGTATTTTTTGTAATATATGATATATAATATATATAAGAATTTACTAATATTGTGAGAAATATTAACAGAAGAATTTGTCAATTTTCAGGTGATGTTATAGATATGTTAACGCTTGTAAACTCAGCTATCAACTTCATACTATATTGCACGATGAGTAGACAATTCAGGAAAACGTTTAATGAACTTTTCTGCAAAAACTGTAAAATCCCCAGAAGCACTGCAAAACAGATTTGTATAGAAAATAATGGAAATACAGGCACAAACCACACAGTGACGCAAGTAACACAAGTATAGTTAAGAAGGAGGTGGTGGACTTCTCTTTCTGCGGTGCTCTCGTCTACCAAACGAACATCTGATGATTGTGATTTTTAAATAAGTAAAATAATTTAATAATAAAATTAGTGTTTACTCGTTCCTTTGTGTTTCGCCAATATGGCCACAAGCAAATATAAATAGACCTTAACGTCATATAAAGGCTTCTATGCACATTGAAACATATTATGACATGCATCGACACCTAGGTTTCATGATACATCTTGCAATGTAGTTCGGTACCGGAGAATCGGCATCAGAAGCAGCTTTTATCGATGCAGAAATCAGAATCCTGCGTTAGTATGTGAGCAAGATCCGATTGAGGTGCAGGTTTCAACATGTAGAGGGAGGCACCGATAACGAATGTAATGTACAGCAAACTCTCATCGTTTTATTTTGTTTTTCGATCTTTAGGCATACTTTATCCAATAGATGTTAAAAAGCAGAATTATCCATACGCAAATAATATTTATAATCACTCAGTTCATTCGTTTTCAATTCTTTTAATAACGCGGAATTGGAAAATCTGTTTCTACCAATTAACTATGTTTTTGCCTATTTCTTTTAAGCGTTAAATCATTATTTTTTTATTATGAACATACCTTCTCTTATATTAATACTAATACTGGAATTGACACCGTAAACTGAGAACAATTGGTAATGTGGAGATAAATCGAAACCGATGCAGATTTCTTGAAATCTAGGTGTTGATGCGTGCATCGCGGCACGTTTGAAAGTGTATAGGGATCTTAATAGTTAGTTTTTACATACGAAATGTCTTTTCCACAAAACTGTGCCAGCATATTCTACGAGAAAAAACTAAAGGTAAGAGAAAAATATTGTACAATAATACAATGCAATAACAAAATATAATATTACTTTACAAAAATGTTATTTCAAAAATATAAAATAATGATAATAATTAAATGAGAATTATCTTTAATCATAGATAAACCGAGGAGAATCAATTCATTGGCTTCCAAAATCACCAGACATCATGTCACTGGATTTTTAATTGTGGGCAACATTAAAAGAAAAGGTTTACCAGATAAAAGTTAATACACATGAGAAATTAATATCAAAGAATTTGTTTTACAATTTACCGAAATTGAAAGAAATCAATTTGCAATGTAATTATTTAAATTTTTTATGGATGTTAGTCCAATAATTATAAGAACAGATGACGCTTTGAAAGGAACTAATGTAGGTAAATAGCGCCAATCTGTTATTATACTGAATCGAACGAGAATCAGTCTGTTGTTATTCCGCATTTTTGTTGTAATTTTTTACTAAAGCATTTTTGAACCTATGTTTATGATATTTGTCCCTTATTTTCCCTCGTAAAATATTATTAAGAGAAGAATCACAAAATATACCACAAGGTATATACTTTCGTTCATATGAAGCAAGAAGTGTCTCTTTTCGCACGTAATTTTTTTCTTTAGTTGACACTCGAACACTGTGCGAACGATCGATTTTTGCATTCAAAATTTTTTTTTATTTCCGATTACATTAGTCTAGTCCTTCTTAAACCGTTGCTGAGATCAACTCAACCGTACGAATTTAAGTATCGATTTTGTTTGAAATTAAATCAATTTTGTTTTATTCAAAAAGTGCTTTTTTCAAATAGAACAAATATGCCGCCATCGTCTTGCAGAAGGAACTAGAATGAACTATTTATGAATATCCTAGTAAACTAGGATATACATCGTGTATATTATTAGTAGAATTTAATATTGACAATGTTCTTTATTTATTCTTACAAGAAGTTACATACATTTTAAACTTTATCTTGTGAGAAAGCAATTTTTATTAAATATTGTCTACTACATTAATAGATGGCGCTGAAGATACTTTCCCTGATATAATTTAGTTACAATTGAAACTTTTATGAATTTAGGAATATTTGATTGAAAAAGACTACTGCCAAAATAAAACTGACGAATAATCTTATTACATACGCATAACGCAGTGATATCTCATCAAAGAAACGTAAAAAGATAAACACCTACTCGGTATTCCTAAATTCATCAAAATTTACTTATGCGTTATTTAATTCTCTTGAAAATTTCAATAAATATTGCTGTGATTTCAACGAAAAATTTGTACCCGTTAAGAAATTAAAAAAATATGATATACGAATTTCATGTTAGAGACATACATTTATTTATTAAAGCTAAGTTAATATATGTTAATCATGAATTGTAATGTAAATGCTTTCTATTGCTATTAATAACATGAAAGTAATGATATTATGCGATCATGATATTTCTTAGTTCTAAACAACTGTACAAATTGTAAATATCAATATTTTTACGGAGATATATACGTATATGTATAGATAAATATCCGTAATTTATAGCAACGACTGTAACAATATAAATATACGTAATATGAAATATAAATTGTACGTAGTATATCACGTTGTATCCATTTTTCATTGTATAATTCTACTTCTTGAAACATATTTCATCTATTAACTCTCTTCCTACTGTTGAATGGGCAAAATTAACAATTTAAATTTTGGAGGTAATTCTATTGCCTATTTTGAGCACCCCCTGTGGTCGATTCTTAGAACTAATAATGCCAATGGCGGAGCTAGCTCGTTTGGGACGCTAAAACATATTTGCCGAAACGGAATCTCTGCACAAATTCTATTACAAATGTAGAATAAATGAAGTTAAGTAGTGATAGCCTTCCAAATTCGTAGTTTGATTAGTGAAAAACGTCTCAGAGTTCTCTTAAAATTGAAATCTATACTGTGCGACTGTAACTGCATATACACGAAGGAGGACGCTTCGAGAACGAATGTACAAGGTACGTTCACCTTTATCCTTTTAAATGTTTATTTTTATACAAATTTCTAATTTCTCGATAGTTACTTCTCTTTCCGGAAGTAGATTACTTAAAATAGCATAAATGTATATAATCGGAAATTCTAAATAGGGAGAATATTCGTGAAGGAATGGCGCAACACTTCTTCGATTATATTTTTTCGGTTGATATTTCTTTAAACTAATTAAAATACAAGTTCCAAAATGACATTGATTTTATATGAATAATATGATCTTATATAATATGTTGTAATTGTTAAAAATCTTCTCACTGCTTATTACTTTATTGCTATTATTTTATTATACAGAACACAGAAACTTATATACTTGGTGAATATATTGCTAGTGTCATTAAAAGTATTACAAATAAATACATATGTATATTTTGTAATTTAAGAAATAACTGCTCGCAATCTTTTCCCACATTAATTCTATGTTTGAGTGTGTAACGACTTTTAATGGTATTATCATTATGTTTAGTATCACGAATGTTTAAACTGTCAATCGTATATTTAAGAATTACACGTGGAAGTTTCCCAACTTCTCTATGTATCTCTATCGTTTCTAAGATATTATATTAGTACAACACATATTATTAGCACTATATTATGATAATCATTGTTTAAAAAAGTAGAAAGATATTCACCGTAAAATTCGTAAATTGTTTACTACTGTTTGTTCACCGTATAAATCATCTCCTTTATCTTAATTATCTATTTAATGATACTTGCAAGATCCGATAGGAAACCTAATCTAAAGTGTACAGATAAATCAGTAGCATTCAGTAGCAATCATGAGTAGTAATTTATCTTTACAATAGAAGATGTTAAACGACATATGAATTAAAGAAAAGTATCAGAGAGATAGTCTTATTTGTTTACATCCAAAAATATTAAGAAATTGCTATTTTACTTACAATTAATAATTTTTAAATTAATATATTGTAACCATAAAACCCTTTTAATATATAATATAATTATAATTTCCCGTAAAATATATTATATTTTGTGCACGGGAAATCATTTAAGAGAAATACTGGTAATTACATTAATTTTATTTCAAGTTTTCGTCATGTTGAAAAGTACACAGAATAAGCGTTCTGTTTGATCTGCGATGTTTTTCGCTCTCAACTGCAAATATTTACGAAACAACATTTTCTAAGAAAAGTCTTTACGGCAAATCTCCTCATTTCTAATTTAGCACATTTTCGTTTTATATTTACAGAATGTAAACTTAGTAGTAGCGTGTTCTCTTTATAGAAGATTATGAGCTTACAAAATTAAAATTTACGAGCTTGAAAATGTTTCCTTGAGGGCGTAATACTCCGCAATAATGTACATCTTATTTCATATAACATATATTCCATTGTGCTTTACATTGTGAAATAATCTTTTAAGTAAAAATTAAAGTTGGTCCTATAAATATTAAACTCACCTTAATTTTCTATTTTTAAATTTATCCTTTACTTATTTTTTATTTTATTTACATTTTAAAATTTATTCCCTAACTTATTTATCTTCTTTTTAAATATATCATTATTTAGAAGGTTGATCATAATTTTAATACTATGACACTATGATAAAAATTATTTAATAGACGATATTATATACAAAATTGTTGTAACAATGACACAGTTTAACATTAAGATGAAAATAAAAATTATGTTTAAATTTTCATAGCTTCTGTTACATCTTTTCACGTAAGATATTTGTACAAACAGATGTCAGTAATCAACTTTGTTAGTCCTTTATAACTGTACATTGGAAGTAACATACTCATCCACTTATCTATTTCTTTCATCTACCATATTATCCCATATTTCTATTAGTGCTTGGATCTTTTTATTTATAGTATCTGCTACCTTGGACCGACCTCAACTTTTTTTAGTATTCTAGGTTTTCAAAAAATTCTATACAAACTTAATATAATTTACTAACGTCTCTACTTCAGTATCTGTTAGAAATTTAAGCCAATTATTAAGGAGAGAATTTTATTTTTAATTAATAGCAATAAAAGATGGGGACGAATATGTAGAAGTGAAGTTTGATGCTCGGTGAAGCTCTTCAGAGCAAATGTAAGAGCGCTATGGAAAGTTAATTTTTATTTAGGATAATTGCACTTAATATGGAACCCTGCAATATCCCGGAAGTAACTAACAAAATCAGTTGGCAACAATGTAAAATATTTCGTAAAAAGCAAAAGACAAGCATATTCACGTTTCAGCTTTACTTGGAAATCTGTCGTTGAATGTTGTTGACTATTGTGTTTGAATGCGCATAAAAGATTTTGACAGACGAGTCAAACAGTGAAATTTTTTAGCAAGTTAAAAAATACTACTCTTCACAACTTATCATTATACACGCTTGTTCCTGAGTATTCAGAAGAAATTTACCGTTAAATTTAGTTTTTTCTTTCAAGCAAATAACAGGAAATTTCAAACAAGTTGGCTATATGTGCATTCGATGCTTCGGCTATTAGGTTGGTACTGAAACAGCCCTAAAAGGATTTGCCTGTGCGGCTCTTTATTTTCGTGAAACTAATAAATTTATACATTTTTACATATTGATATTATACTTTTTTTAATATTAAATATTTATGATTTATTTTGATAAATTGTTGATCATTTTTATTTATTATAGTGCTCCTGCATAGTTCTATCATTTTGTGGGTGGAAATTGAAATAAAAACATTTAAAAGAAGAAACAGCTACACCAACAATTACTTTAGAAGATTAATTTGTCGAAATCAAATGCACTCAAATTCCTTTGGAATTGTCTTATCATCAACCTGAAGCATCGAATGCACATACAGTCAACTCATTCGAGATTTCGCAGTGCTTGCCATCTCCTTGTTAATGTAATTACTATTTGTCTGTCGAAATACGTATGTATTCAATATGCAACACGTTGAGTGTGCTTAATATGGAACATGTCAATGAAGCTGCTACTGATGATGATGATGATGATGATGATGATGATACAAAGCTATATTTATTTTGTGACGACAATTATATGAGAGACAACAATAGCGAAAAATGTATGTAATGTATTCGTTGTTTTCATTGAGATCACGAAGATGTGCTTCAGACACGTCATTCACATGCTCAACGTATACGAGACAAAGGAAATTAGTATAATATATGTTAGAAAAATAGAAGTATCGGTTTTTCCTTTTTATTTAAACGAACATTAATTTTTCATAGTAAAATAAAGTTCTTTGAGATATCTTTGCAAATTTTCTAGATATTCCATATGAGTGATCCACGTGCGCTTGAAAATGGGTCATTTTCAAATAATTTGTCATCTTCCCACATTTTTATTTAAATTTTGCTCTGCTTAAAAATATTAAGTTAACATGTGAAAACTATTGGATAATATTCTAGAAACTTGAAGTAGCGTTCAAAAATTTTGGCAGGGTTTTTTAAGACACAAAAACATGAAAAAGTCTGCATGGGCATAAACGATTCAGCATTTAACTTTCTTTACCATGACCTCAAGACACCCTAGCTTTGAACACAGTTAACTAGTGACATACGAATATCTATTAATAGGGATCGATAGGGTTATGGAACTTTTTAATAGGCTCTATTTCAAACACGTACCGTCAAACTTTTTTTAGAAAACGTCCTCGCCTTATAAGTTCCGATGAGAAAATATATAGAGAAAAATTTTACTTCGGCTAGAACTTATGAAATATAAAAATAAAAATATCTTTATAACAGCAACAAGTATTTTGTACATCAACATTAAAAAAACTCTATTAAAAATACTCTATTAACAATAATAAAGCTTTATTACAAATACTGAATACTGTTGGATGAATAGTATTAGAATTGCAATAATATTAAAGAATTATTACAGTTGAATTCATATTCTGAATATATTATTTATTTGTAATATTTATGTAAGTAGATGATTCAAAGTTCAAAGTTTCTTTGTGTTTCTATTTGAAATGTATATTTAGGAAGGTAAGAACGTTATCTATATATCATACTATAGAATTTGTATGTATTTCAGTTTATTTATTTAAACTATGCAAAAGTTTATTTAAGTATTATTTTTGACAAACTCTTTTTCTCTTAAATACTGCATATAAAACTATTAATCACTTATATTATGATTTTCATATTTTTTATTCAATAACATGATATTATATTATTAAGTAAAATTAAGTAAAAATAATACTAATAGTATGGTACTTTTATTCAGCTTATGGAACATTTTTTAATACACATTCCAAAATAACTCGTTTTTATGGAACTTTTATTACACAGACTCTAAAATACTTGTTCCACAAGAACATTTTTTAAAGAAATTCCTACGGGTAACATTTCTTTCTATAAAAATTCCACAGAAACAGATATTTTTTTAAACGAAACACCTAAGTTCGAAGAGAATATTTTTGAAAACTGAAGGCATCTGTTTATTTCGATCCCTGTCTACTAATTTCGTCGTATGTTAACGTCAGTTTGATTGACGAAAGCATGTTTCTCTTCTTGGTTTTAAAGGTTTTAAAATTAGGTGTTCCATGTTATGAATAGTTACTACTTCTTCATATTTTTTTATATTTATTTATATTACTTACAGTAATACCATAATTTATCAATTTTTAGATGGCGACGGAGAACTATAATTATTTAGAATTTCTTCTCTGAGAAAGTTAATAGTTATATTGCGGATTTTTATACAACTGTGAGAAATTTAAAGAAACACAAGAATGCACATAATATACAGAAACATATAAAATATGTAATACTTTTTATAATATTCAATAGGTAAGCCAAATTTCTGTCTAGGTCCTATTCTCTTCATTGTATAGTAATAGCATACAATTTGGTAAGCGTTTTTTATTTTTCCAAACTTTAATATATTAAAAACAACTATTTAAATAGGTTCTTCTTTTTTATTGTATCCATAAAAATACAAATTTGCATAAAAATTGCATGAAAATCTGCAATCTAGTAATAGTGTATAATTTGGTGAGCATTTTCGATTTTTTCAAACTTTCCTACTTTAGAACTAAACCTGAACCTAACCTCAATTTAGTAAAATAAGAATCTAAAACATATTTAAAGCCGTAAGTTAAGAGATGTACAATTATGATACAGAAATTGAAAAGCTACCGAGCACTAGCCATGAGCTAGATACTGATAGCGACCCAGATGATTACTAAGTTTCATTCTTGTTATTCAATCTTTGTTATTTTTGACTGATTGAATTTATTACCAATAAACATTAGATCAAACTTTCCCCGTGACTGTTTTCTATTTACTTTTTGTCACTTAATTTCTGTTTATAATATTTTTATAAATTTCATTATTTTTATAGTTACTTTTAGGTTAGGTTTAATCTTGATAACCCTTTTCAACATATTAGTTTGAAAGAAATCAAAGACACTCGGCAAATTGTATATACTATTTACCTCTCTCGGACAAAAAATTCGAAATAGCTAGTCATAGTTCTTCGTTGTCATCTAAAAGTTGATAAACGTCTGTTTGGTATCGTTATTACCCTGAGAGGCATGTACATAAAATTCTAGTCGTAAAGTGTTAACAAGCGTGATAATCGAATGCGACACGAGTATGTAGTGTAAACACGATAAAAAAAGAAAAAAGAAAAGAAAAAAAGGAGAGGGAGAGATATGTAAAACAGTATTAGCGTCGCGTGAAGTATATTTCGGACAATCGCTGACTCGACCTTAATCGGAAGGCGCGCCCTTGGACAGCCGATTCGAGGAAAGGTCGATTCGAGAGAACCGAGTGTAATCGCCATAAAGAAGTTTGTTTGTTTGCGATAAGATGCCTGGCTCTACCACAAGGTAACAGACACGATAACAGTCACTATGAGGCCCATATACGCGACCAGTTGAAATGGGAGCATAGCGTGTCTCTCGATTTCTCCGTTCGAAACGTTCCTGGAATCCTCTCTGAAATAGTCCTCGATCTACCTCGATGAACGGCCAGCTCGTTTCTAGTAACCTTTATCATTCTAGCCCGTACTGCTATTCCTACGCTTTGCTAGGCTTTCTAATTTGATTGCGCCCGGTAACGCGCCGCGTATTATAAAATCATTTACGTTCCTGTGAAACTACGGTTTAATCGTAACAAATTACATCGACACGCTCCGCGGAAACTGAAACGCACAGACACGTGAGATTTTCGTCCGTGGGATACGGATTAGACAGTAGTTCGATACTTTCGTAATTCAACGTTCGAGTTAAAATTGCGATCGTGCTCAATCCTCGTATTGTTTCAAGGAAATCGTTCCAATGGATCTATCGCTGCTTCAATTATTGCCAGTGCATTGTTGCAGAAGCGTACTTATTGTTAGCGATAATTGGTACTCCATAATGCCATAATGCGGATATGTTATTTATTTCGCTGTTGTTCTGTTATTGAAACGAAGCAGGTTGTTACCAGGGCTCTATTTAACTTTCACGAGAGAGTAAAAACCCAATAAAAATGAATAGAGGACACATGCTGGTATTCTTATTTGCAATCACGGGAAAGTTAAATATAGAACTCACTGCTTTAATAAATTCTATTATTTATCGACAGTGTAGAGGGCGTTTCAAGAAGCCTGGCAAAAATTTTGAATGTTCGTTTGACGGAATTAGAACAGGAAAGCAAAGAGTTAATCTAAGAGTTTATGGTTCACAAACGTAACATTATCGTTACTTTTATGGTATGTTTAAATATATTAACGTAACGTAATCTTGTCGCTTTTAAACGAGTCCGACAATTTATGGCGAGACTATTTATGTCTATACGTGCCACGAGTTTCGCAGAGAATACTTTAACACCTACTTTGAGTTTACTTTTTCGCCATTAATATCCCAATAATGCTATGAACATACACATTTTAATTTTTTTACTCGATTAGAGTAAAGCAAAGCTTACATATATAGACATACATATTCAGGTATTTCTTGGAAATTCAGAATTCCGAGAATCTACCGGGTGCACATAACGTGCACAAACATATAGGATATTTAAATCAGATATTTAGCAGGAGAAAGTACATTTTAATAAAAACGTATTTTATAAATATGTTTATATTATACACATATAAATAATACTCATATGCTTGCTCAAATTTTTAGACGTGGTGTATGCAAAAAGCTAGGTATATCAATGTTTAAAGAATACGTTGTAACAGTTCAACCTCGAAAAGAACGATTTCTACAAAAGCCGGCAATTTACCACGAAATCTCCCCCACTAGGGTCCCCGTAAATACACAATGGGACGCATTGTATTCCTAATAACGGAATCGGCCTCCACCCATTGTTCGGGAAACATAAAAGCTTTCTGGAAACGGGCGATCTACGACGACACGTTTCAAACATTGTCGGTCGTCACATTTTTTATTACCGAAATAAATGTCACGAGGATAAAAGTGTAACGTGTTTAAATATTATATATAAAAGTACTCAAGATCCTGGTAATCACTTCGTTACTACTAAACTGACCAATTAGATTCAATTAGATTTTAAGTTCTTACGTTTACTATTATTAAAAACATGAAGGTAAAATTTTTGGTAAAATCAATATCGACTTTCATTGAAATAGAAATATTATTATATGTTGTGAATATATTTGTTACATTTATCTTCATCGCATCTGTTTAATTGTAATCATCTGTACATTATGTATAATATATCGTTTATCTTGAAATCAGATGACAATACCATTTTTAGTAATCTTCAAACCAATACATATATTCTTTATCTAACCACATCGACGGAATCACTTATCATTTTATCTTGACGGAAAATCAATTGATATGTATATATAATTATAAATTAAGAATATATATAAATATATGTATACTAAATTTATTAAATATAATTATTATAATATAATTAATTTTATTATTAAATATATTTATATATATATATATCTTTCTCTATTTTATTTTTGTACAAATAATTCTTTAGTAGTACAATTAGTATTTTTCGCATAGGAAGTGTTTTATTCTTTAGAAACAGTATTATATATTTATTAAATATAATTATTCTAATATAATTAATTTTCTTATTAAATATTTTAATATATATCTCTTCCTATTTTTATTTTTGTGGAAATGATTTTTTAGTAATGCAATTAGTATTTTTAGTATAGGAAATGTTTTATTCTTTAGAAACAGTTTTAAGAGATGTTAGGTGAAAGGAAATTCTAGTTTATTGGAGAAAGGCGTAGCCAATGTAGCTAATGTAGCCAAAGATAATGGCAATGTTGGATGTTATTGTATAAATTTCTCTTTAAATAATTATTCAAATAGAGAGTCATTTATTAACTGAAATTCGAATAAAAAACAGAAACACATCATTTATTATGTAAACGAGTCTGAATACGTTATTTATAATAGTGAAGTTGATTGTTATTTACAAATACAAATTTATTTTTTACTTATTATTTATCACAAATTTAACGTTTCAATCAGAGAGATTACCATAAATTACAATTTGTAATATTTAATAATGTTTGTTGGCTTTGATGAATGCGCTAAAATCAAATAGACTTTGGGACAACTTGTTCGGAGAGCGATTAGTTTTAAATGCTAGTGTGAACTGCGATCTTACTGCAAGTAAAAAATAATGAATATTTAATTATATATAAATTCTATATAAATTTAATTCTTATTCAGAATAAAAATATTGTTTAATTCGTTATTTATTGTTTAATAGTAAATAAAGTTTGGCGATATATATATTCAAGTAATTTTGATGCGTGAGACCATCAAATGTATTATCATGCAGAAACGTACGTCTATCTATTAATCAATTTTCTATGCATAATTTCGATTTTCCGCCAATGTTATGCTGCTATTATTGTTTCGTCTGAACTCAAAAATAGATAAAGTTCCATGAATAGCCTCTTTTATGCTTCACCGACGTACAACAATTAGCAAAACCTTTGCAAATTTTGAATTCTTATTTTTCAATATTTTTTTATTTTTTAAATTATAACATCGAATAGAATATTACATCGAATTTGTTTTAGAAACCAAATCAGTATTTCGACGTGCTTGAGTACAAGTATTCCTGTAATGTTTTTCACAGATATTATCTTCTTTGCTTACATAAAAGCGGTTAAACTTAAAAGAGTAGCTACAGACGGGTATAAACTTGAATAACTTCCATCCAAGATGAACACTTTTAACGGTACGTACGATTTTTCAGCCATTCGACGAAGAATAATAAATATAATAAACATAAAATATAAAATAACAAACACTTCAGAAATACTGTTTTCTTTCGTAACCAATTCAAGGCTATTGTTATGAATAAATACGTACAGCTCACTGTGTGAATAAAACTTTTCGTGTTTGTTGACTTAGTTCTCAATGTCTCCAATATCTCTATAAAATGAAACAAACATTGTGATTATCTAACAAAGCTATTTAACAAACTTCAGATAACTTAGCGTCTGTTAAGGGCATAGAAGTCAAATTTTGGTCAAAATGAAATACGCTGATATAATAATAATAATAATAATAATAACAATAAAAATCTAACACCCAACCTTGCATTGCTCTGTAGATATTATAGGTGCTTCTTTACGAGACTAACAATTCTGAGTTTTGATTTTTGCCCACTAGAGATCCAATATAACCTAATACGTGATATTTTCAAACGCGCCAATGTTGCCAAATTTCTCTCTTCTTTCTGATCGTTTAGAGCGTTGAGTATCGTTAAGAGCGGTTGTTCACTGCAGCTTGCGAAAATATTCGTTTCTCTTATTTCTTTCTTTCTTTTTCCTTTCTTTTCTTTGCATTTTCTTAAAATGCGCAGATATATAATTTCAAAAATAATCCTGGAGAATTAGAAATTCCGAGGGTGTCTCGTAACACGTATTATTTAGATAGAACTTTTAAAACCGTGTTATCTGAAACGGCTTCCATAATATCTTGAAATCGGTTCAACTGATTAGGTTCAAATTTTCCCTACACCTTCGGTACGTGTGTTGTTATCATCTCGGTCAGGATTAAAAATATTTTTCTTCTTCTTTTTTATAAAAACAGATAGTCCAACTTTAAAGGGCCATCATTTCTTTTTTTTTATATATATATACGTATATATCTAGCAGATAAGCGCAGACACCACAAAGTTGAACTGTCTAACTTTGTAAAAAAAGAAGAAAATAAATGCAAGATATTGAAGAAAAAAAATATTTTTCATTCTGACGATATTTAATTCAGATATATATATATATATATTTCTGATGTCTATACTTATCTGCTGCAGAGATTTCTTTTTAAGAATGCGATTGAGATTTTAGTTTGTTACCAGTTTTATTTCTCTTTTAAAAAATGTGTAAATATTACAGGAACATAGATAAATGTACAAGGTGAGACTCGTAACTGGAACCACCTCGATTACTACGAAAGTCATGATTTTGACGAAGAACATTTCTGATAAGAGTTGGATGATTTTGAAAGGGACGCGATTAGTCTTTTTTATAGGAGAATGCGTGAAGAACGTATAAAGGTCAATTTCATTCTTTTAAATGGAACTTTTTTTTCCTTTTTTCTACACATATCGATTTTTGGAAACATTTTACGTCAATAAGATACAATATAAAAAAAAAATCAACAATTCGTGAGATATTTTAAATTGAAAGGGAAGATACTTGATATAAAAATCTGAAATATCTCACGAATTATCGACCTTGTTGACATTGCGTCTTCATGCTCTGTTAGACAGAATGTTTCCAAGAATCGACGTATTAAAGAAAACGGCAGAAGTTCCGCACGAAACAAAGGAGTATTTGTCCGGTTTCGTATAAAGCAAAATTCCTATTCTTCGAGCGATCGGTATATTTCTTATCGCGAACTGACTCTTTCGAACGTTCCGCGCAATAAAACATCAGACTGCAGTGTCTATAAAATCAATAAATTGTGAGACATCAAATACCGGAAATGTTTTAGAATTTTTCGAGGAAAATTTAAATATCTTTTTCGAAAGGTAATTTTCTTCAATGAAGTAATCGCCGTTTTAATTCCACAACTGAACTGACCTCTTCCCTGAGTTTGAACGCATATATTCATCCAATTCCTCATCTTCGACGACAGACGGACATCCTGAACGCGGCACGTCATCTAACGAATCATTTCCTTCCTTGAACCATTAAAATCATTTTCCTGCTGGCCTCTTTCTAACAGCAGCTTTTCCGCGTATAAATGCGTTCGGCTGGATTTGCTGTTGTATTTGCATATTTAAACGTTGTAAAATGAGGAAGCACGAATTTTTAACTTTTCGCTATCTATGTTTACTGTCATCGTGTAAACAGTAAACAAGGAAATTTCGAAACAATTGAAAACAACGAAGCGTGCGTATCACGGTCGTATACACAGGACTGGAAACTCCTGCGGTAGAGATATAGCTGTAGATTTGAGGACAGAAAATTTCTCGTATCGTCCACCACACGCAGAATACTTGTAAATTTGCAAGTAAATTTTTTATAATTTTTCTATACTTTATAAATACTTTACAAATTTGAAAGTATCACGTATTAGATTGCATAGTATCTCTGCTGGGCGAAGGACTATACATCAGAATTATTAGTTTCGCAAACAAACACTTGTAATATTTAAGAAGAAAGAAGAAAAATATAAATTTGAAAGAAAAATGCAAAATTAGGTGTTAGATTTTAAATACACGATTAGAATCTCAGGTAAAAAAGCAGGAAGGAAGTGAAATTGCGTTACTGGACCCAAAAGAAGAGACAGCTAGGTAGAACATACAGGCTGTTTCAGCTAAATGAGATCACCTAAATATCTGGTTTGTCCATTTCATTGTATGAAAAAACTTCTCGGGACAAACTATTTCAAAAAGTGCGTATAATAGCGGAAAGAATTTTTTCTTGCGTTAATTTTTTAAAGAGATTTCGAGGTTTCGTATGTCCTCTACACATAAAACAACTAATCACGTCAAATTATCTCCCTCGACTCTTGCCTGAAACATTTTTCAGGAAAATCATTGTTTACGCAGTAATCGAAGTAGTTCCAGTTAAAAACCCCACCTTGTATATGTAAAATCCAAACACGAAAGATTATGTAGATTCTTCGTAAGGAACGCCAGAAAAGTTCTAGAAATTCGATAAAGTACTTTCTAGCACTATTAGATGGTTCATGACACTTAATGGACTAGTCGAAGATTCGTTGAACAAAGAGAGATAACTCTAAAATTGTAATTATTTGTAATGGTTATCTGTAACCAAAATACAATTTCTGTCGTCGATAATGATTACCGGTAATCGATAAATCGTTAATTCTTTATGAAGGTAATTCGCGACCAAAGTAAAATTCGGGTCATCGATAATGGTTATTAGTAACGAAAAAAAAAAAAATTCCGCTCATCTATATTGGTTACTGCTAAATACAATTAAATTTCCGTCATCGATAATAGTTATTCGTAACTAAAATAAAATTCTCGTTGTGGGTAATTATTGCTCGTAATCCGAATAAGTTTCATCATTTACAATGGTTATTCGTAATCAAATTTTTTAAATTAAATATATCAATTTTTATACCATAATGTCTAGAATTCTTGTAATAGTTACGATGCGTGGCTTTCTTGAATGAAATTATATTTTACCGTACACTGTTCAATACGTTTTTTAATTCTTTGTAAAAAGATATTGGTTTAAAGATTAGTTAAAGAGTTTTAGTTTAAAAAAATTATCTTAATTTTAATCTTGCAAGACTTCCAAGCAACTTGGTACTTTTTTTTATAGAGAATTAAAAAAATTAAAGAACTAAATCGAACGGTGTATAAAAAATATATAGTTCCACCTAAAAGAACAAATATCGCGAAGAACAATTGGCAAACAATTTGTTATAGTAAAGTACTTCCTAGAACATTATCAAACGGTTAATAATATATACTTAACGAACTAGTGGAATATCGTTGGGCGATGTGAGGGGACTTTCCTTTCCAAGCGCCATCTTTTGCGAATAGGTTATGTTCATGCAAACTCTATACCAAAGGATTCCAAAAGAGAAATAAATAGCAAACTAACTACTTAATGGACTATATAAAAGGTTCTCGTCGGTCACAGGATACGAATGGCTGTGTGAAAGAAACGTCACATGGTTTGGTAGGATATAGGTCTCAGAATTATGACTCACGACCAGGTGTTCCTCTTTTGTACTTCGTGTATCATCAGTAGGGAACGCTTTTCTGATGGGTAAAGGTTTCATAAAATTTATGGGTTCAGTGAGTTTGCTCGATTTCAACACGTTTTTGGAATAGCAATTTCCACGAATGCACGTGCTCGAATTATGTAACGCGTAGTTGTTATTGCTTAAACTTTCATGTCACAGTAATCGTCGAAGATAAAAGTATGACATATTTATTTCCAGGACAGAAAAATTTCGTTAGTAGGAATCATGATCAAGATATAAACAGTAATTAATTTCTTCTCATTTCAATATTTTATTAGATGCGTGATTTGTATTTCTAGGAAATTTGAAAGCGCAAAACTACACATACAATTCATATGATATGTAAAATTATGTAAAAATATTCAAACTAGAGTACTTATAATATTTAGTTTACTTGGAACGAATCTCTATTCAGGTTCTATGTCTTTTTCTTCTCTCTTTTTTTTTTTTTTAGTTATATTCATAGAAATATAAAAATGCAGAAAAATTTGCAGTTCAATGTTTATTAATATATATGTATATTTATACATATACATTATTAATACACATATATTATTATATATGTGTAATATGAGCTATGTACATTATTCAACGTTCGATTATTCAATGATACTTGTACTTGCATAAAATACGTATATTCAGTACGAATATTGATAAACTTTTTCAAAGACTTATTTAAAACTAAATCGAGTCGAGGTTCGTTTAAAGCTTCTCATAAAAATAGTTTAGCATAATGTACAAAAAGTTTAGGACATTAATATTAAGATTCGATGCATCAAAGATGGCAAAGTTCCTTCTATAAATGTACGTGCCTGTATATGCCTGTAGTATATTGGCAGTGAAAAATCTTTACGATAAATATTGCAGAATTCTGAAGGGAAGATCGAGTCCTCAGATAAGATTTTACAGTTTTCAGTGAAAATTTCCTTGAAACAAATGCTCGCCAGGTATATTGGACCTAGAGTGAATCGGAAAGCTTGCAAAATGTTTAAGGGGAGAGGGACGCAGGGAGCAGCGTATTTTGTTAAGAGAAACTCGTATTGTGCGACCAGCTGGATTCTTACGGATTTATTCTTGGAAATGAACAAGAATAACGTGTCTTAGGTACGCGCAACTCTCTCTCTCTCGTTCCCTCTTTCTCTGTGGGGTTTTGCCTGCTCGCTCGCTTTCTTTCTTTCTCTACCCTCCTCTCTTCCTCTCGATTCCTGTCCGTGTCTTTTTCTTCTCTTTTTTTGTCCCTTCCTTTACCAGAATTCTTCGTCAATCGTCAGATACAACGTACGACTATTACCTGCAATATTTTTCTTTTTTTGTATTTTTTTTTATCTTTTTTAAATGTGTACGTATGTTATTTATTGCAGTGAGTCTTAATGACTAGTACGTATATCTTCATTTACAAAGTGCGCGTTTAGTAGAATTTCGCTTGTTTTTTAACATGTTATCTACATGTATTTATATTGCAGTGCCGCCAATGTAATTTTTATAACTTATACGCTAATATATTTATATTTATATTATATTTATATTATTTTCAATATTTTCAATAACTTCAATAATTTCTCTATCATAGTATATTTAATGTTAAAATAAGCATATTATGATATATCTTAGTATCACAATATATCATCATATCTTCGCTAGTTTGTGGTTTTTTTGGTTTCTTGACGTTTTTTGGAACCAGTGTTGTTCGTTATTGTCTTTTTCAAATATTCAATGAAGACGAAACAGAGAATCAAAATAAATACGTTATTTGTAAATCATACAAATGTTTAATATTTCCAAATCTTGTTTATCTCCACGTTGTCAGTTTTTAACAAAAATGTAAAGGAAAAAAAGAAAAAATTGAAGGCGCAATAAGAGCTAGCGAAAAGTGTAACAGTTACGTAGCTTTCTGCGAAAATCAATTAAAATTATCCACGTCGACGATCTTAGTACATACATAAAACATCTAGTGATTTATCATTAAATATCAATGGCACATGATAAGTGTTATTTTCCAAGCGTCGGCTAATTGTTATGATTAACGAAAGAGATAGAACCTTTTTCGTGAAAACATAATATTTTGTAAAATTTGGAATTCTGATTTGAGTGAACAATTCAAGTTGCTAGGTATTATACAGGGTGTCTTATTTTAATCGAACTATGTAAGTATCTCACACACTACACATTACTGGAAATAATGTTGCAAATGAAACTTATATTGATTAAAATATTTTTTACCTACCAATAACCATTATCGATGACAGAAATGTAATATTTAAATAGTATTGATATTAATGAAACAGGAGTTTTTTTGGTTAACTATAATTTGGTTAACCTAATTACACTTGATTAATTATGATCATTACATTATCAATGCCGAAAAATTTTGTTCATCATCGTTAACCAATATCAGCTGCGAAAACATTATTTTTTGGTTACATTGGTTCGACTATTGTCAATTTGTCATTAACATTACTGATAGTTACTATTCATTGACAGCATAAAAGAACTTAATTATAAGACTTATTCATTAAGTAAAGAAACTGTATGAAAATGCGTGAAACAACGAATAAGATAAAAGTTATGATAGTACAATATTTTCATTCTATTCTCTGTTTCACATATTTTCAAGCTGCTTTTAAAAATGTAATAAATTTTATAATTAGCTTTTTTTATGTTGTCAATGAATATGCGCTAATTGCCAGTGATACTACCAACAATTGACAATAACCAAATGTAAACAAAAAACTTTTTTGATAATGATTATTCGTAACTAAAATAAAATTCCTGTCCTCGATAATCAACGATTACTTGTAATCAAAAGATTGTACTTAGTTTGAACGGTTATTTATAGTCAAAATAAAATTCGACCCATCGATAATGATTACTAGCAAGCAAAATGAAGTCTCCGTTATCGATAATGATTATTCCTAACGAAAATCGTATTTAATTAAATAAATTAACTCTTATACCATAACCTTAAAAATTCGTTCTACAACAGTTGCAATGTCTGGCTTTTATAAAATAAAAATATACATTTTTCTAGAGACCATCCGATGTATTTTTTAATTCTTTGCGAAAAGGCGTTATGGTACTTTGATCGAAAAATGGTTAGTTTAAAAGATACTTCGACTTTAATCTTGCAAGACTTATCGTATGAAGGACAAGGAAAGATAACGCATTGCTTTTATGTTTACGTTTTCCTTGTTCATACGCTCGATTTCGTTAACGTGCAAGTGTTTTTCAAATTAAACATTTCTTTATACAAGTACTTTAATACTTTCTCTGTAAAGAATTAAAAACTTCACGAAAAAAAAATTGTATAAAAATCTATAAAAAGAATTGTATAGTTCCATTTAAAAGAACAACGACAGCTTGAGACTTGGGAAACGCGCGCACCCAGATAAATTTGATGGTCATCGTAAGACGGCCCCCTTGAAACAGAACAAGTTTTATTTGATACACTTTTCTCAATAATACATAGTTTAGTAAATATTTGCGTGAAGCGATTAAAATATTACAGCGCTCGTTCGATCGGAATGTATTTCTACGGTATCGCGATTTTGTAAAAATTGTCAAGTTTTACGAACCTCTGATCGTATAACAGTTCGTGAAATGTTTGCCAATGTCGAGAATATTGGTGGGGAGGGGGTAGCTAGTCTGGCAGCGGCGATCGATTGGCAGCCAACATCGTAAGTGTACGGCGTCAAATCGTCGGAATTCGTGACGTTTCGACGGGAGGCCCACGGAAATACGAACTCGTAAGCGAGAACGATGACGCGATAGCAGAGGCGAGATCGCACGTAAACCAGTTAAAAGGAATCCATTTTTCCGCGAGCCATGTGCTCTGTCGCACATGCAATAGCGACAGCTTCGATCAATCCTTGCTAATATTTATTTTTATCCAACTTGTTTAACAATTGTTACGCGTAACATTTTCCTTCCTGGTAATGTTCTATAAATAGAATTAACAAATCAAATTCGATGAATCGCATCTAATTTAGAAAGATTGTCATTGGCAACAATTTAATGGAAATTTGCTTTAAGTATAGTACGATTGTTGTTATTATGAATTTTGTAATTTGTTTTAATTAAAATTGTTCAATTGCGCATGACACGCGAACGATTATTCTCGGACGAATGCCATCCTAAAATATTTGACTGATATGATCGGAGCGATAAACAGGTTCTATGAATTACATCTAATTTAGAGAATTACGAAGAAAACGATTTAGCAGTTAACTTATATAGTGCGAGTTACACGTTGTGCAACGTTACTTGTTACATACAAAATACATTAGTGTTAATGTATTTGGAATGGCTACAAAAAAACCGTCAGAGTATCTCGAAGCGAAACGTGAGAGACAAAATTTGGTCGTTTATTATGCTTTACCGTAGAGGAAAATCTACCGAGAACCCGATGTATTTTACAATATCTAATAATCTGTTAGATAACCAACCATTTATGTACTAGTATTGAATCCTTATTCCAACTCCGAGTTTTCATTATTGGCATCGTTCAAAACACCTTTTATTCAATAAATTACTAATAAACCAACGATTCAAAGTCCATTTGGAACTCGCGTTTTCTATCAATTAAGAACTAAATTCACGCTCCTAAGATCCTTCTTCGGAAGATCTTCCGCGGACTGAATTCGCAACTGCGCATGTACTACGAAATTCGTTGTAAATTTGTTCTCCATGTTATGTTAACATAGCACATAGTGTACTACTAAAATATACATATATAATCAATGTGTTCGTTCATCAAATTCCAACAAGCCTACATACAGGCTCCTTTTATAAATTTTTTCATAATTTGTTTGTTTTCATCGTACCCTGCAACGTTTGTTTCCAAGTTTAGGAACTAGCATAACAAAAAAAATGAAATTCCAAGAAACAGTTGCTCAACTTACTTTTACGTAATACACAGAATATTCATCCGGTAGATACGTATCTTCTATTCGATCTTGTATGTTTTTGTAGCTGTATGTTTATATAACTAAGGTGATAAACACACAACATAGAAGATGATAGTCTAGGCCAACAATTTTTGTCATTTCTTCCTTACCGTTTTCATTCATCTCGTTCGTGGAATAGTCGAACGGCGGTCTGTTACGATACCAAAACGTAGGCTGAAATTCCGCATCATTCGCAAGTTATTAGTCGAAGTTTGAATGGATTGGTTCGTTAGTCGTTTCTGTATCGTAGCCATCGCTAAAATAGAGTTCTTAATGCTCCCTCGACGAGTCTTCCACGATCTGCCCCACCACTCGGCTCTGGATCACGTGCTCGCCCCCACCATGTTCCTGTACAAAAGCAATTATAGATTCATTCAGTGAGTAGCAGCGCCAGTGCTATCCCGACTTTTACGTTGGGGCGGTTGGTCTGGTAGCTGTCCTCGGCATTACGCTTCGGCAATCTTTGAAAAGTAGACACCGCGTATTCGACAACTGTATTATTTATTATCGAAATTCTATCGAATATTTCACTGTTGCCGATCCTTAAGGGCAATCGAAACAATTCGCCAGTTTCTATCGCGTGTATTGTACGAGAAATATTTTTAGCAGTGCTACGGGTTTATTTTCGAGAGACTCGAGGTGAAAGTGGAAGTGCCTTTTCGGAGAAAGTTTCGTGGGGGATTTCTTCTTCTTCGCTGTCACCGAATTACTAAAATATTCCAGTAAGTTACGCTTTTAGACGTTCTACAATTTCTATCGCTCGTTTACCGAGAACTCGACCGTTCCATGCTAATTTTTTCACCTTCCAGCATCGTTCTGGATACATTTACATCCGTTTTAACTGTCAGCCTATGAATTTTAATGCGGTCCGCGGCTGAAACTTTGCTTTACGTTTTCAATCTTTCCTTGCAAGTTCATTGTTTGCTCCGGACACTGTCAACGCTCTTTTAATCGAAATCCAGAATATTTCGTTCTGCTTTACACAGTAGATGAGACAGGAGACAAATTTATCGCAAACTTAATTAGCCGATAAGACGAATTACATTTCCCATTAGTTTTTGTTCCTTTCGGCCTCCTTTCGCGGAGAAAATGATCCGAACAAACGGGCGAAAAAGGAATACAGAAAACCGCAGTAAATAGGAGAGTTCGTGTTTTATCAACGCGTTGCACGATGTTCTAGCATTAAGAGGTTAAGAAATGAACCAGTTTGTAATAACAATTCGACCACATGCGATGTTTTAATATTTATAATTTATCATTGTAAAATCGTTTTACTGACCTGTCGAACACACTGCGCATTCGAATAACACACAAATTACGAACGTTAATATTTAACAAATTCACAGCGTAAGAAATGGAATAATAATCTCACATCTGTTAGTTCATGTTTTGCAAATTTCGTACTTTGTGGGGAAAGTTTCCAACGTAATTTCGTCGTTAGATCAATGATTCTTGTAACGGTTGCTTTAAAATGGTCCTATACAAAATTCAAATTAGTCCGGAGGAAAAAGAAATTATTAATTGATTAATAGCCTAAGGGTAATGCTCTAAATACTTGCAACAACAAAAGCCGATTCTTTCACGGAAGCAGGTTTATTTCCGCGAAGGCTTGTAAAATAAAATTCACGCTTATCTGTAAGTGATAAAATCCGTGTTGCCACTCATTCGAGGAACCTCTTCTCATTTATACTTGCTGGAAATCTTGCCGATAACGAGGCCAGCTACAGTATCATTCATAAATGGTGATTACTCAATTAGCTGCAAAATTCCCTAGAATCGTCTTTTACTCTCATTATTTACAGTTGGTACAAATTCCAATTCAAATTCCAATTGGTGCATGTAACTCTAGTAAGATTTTGAAAATTAAAATTGTTCCGCAAGTGGTTTACAAAGAGATCGTGATTTGAAAAGAAATTGACTTTGTTTATTACTTGAAAGCATAGAAAATGTTTATTAATAAAAAAAAAGGAAATTAACTAAAACTTTCCGATCCTGTATACTTACGTTCTTTGGTGCTACATATCGAATATTTTATCCAATTCAATTGTCTAGTAGTTCGTAAATAATTACTTAAAAATAAAAAAAGAAAAATTGAGAATTAAAATGTGATATTTGCAAATGTCGGTCGCTGTTTCTGAAAAGAACTGTATAACGAAAGGACCGTAGAGGCATCGATGAAGTTGACCAGTAAAATTAGCATTCGCTACGACGAACTGTATTTCGCCGGCGTATAGGTCATCAGCCCAGTTCGTCGTTTTCCAAGAAGACGAATTTCTAGCCAGGCCCCTTGAAAACAGGGTAGATCCCAAACCCTTCTCTCGATTTATGATGCCTTCGAACCACCTTATGACTTCGAACGTGCATCGTAAAACTCGTTCGTTGCTTTTTCTTCGCCAAATTTATGCACTCCACCATTCTTCGTTTATCCTTACACACGTGAACGTAATAATCGTTTCTTAGTGTTTATTCGTTTATTCTTTAATTTTTTATTACCGCTTCTTTATTATTTCAATTTTCTTTTATTATCTTAACTTTTTTTTATCCAACGTCGGCCGTATACAACGATGTATTTCCTAACCTCTTTTAAGCAATTTTTCTGTTGTACATTCTTTATTACACAGTCACCAGTTACGTTTACATTAAAAACCGCAAATAACGAATTATTATTATGCACATTGTGCAACGTAATCTACTTATATCTTTAACTAATTCGTTCGCACATATTTGGAACATTTACGTTCGAATGATAAAACGATAACTACAGAAATGATAAATGTCGTGGTAATAAACAGATATGTGTTAATAAGCGAGAACGACAAGGAAAAAAGAAAGAAATTATTTCTTTTTATAAATATTTCCGCTGGTGCATTTTTACGTTCTAAATCTTCGTGATAGGACAAAAAATATATTCTCTTAGATTTCTTCTAATTTCGTGGCCCTCCATCAGAGTCTCGTTCTGTTTCCTCAAATAAAACTACGACGTCCGATTCTGCGAAGTCCTCGTTGCTCGAAGAAAGATTTTTCTCTCCTTGTCTCTCCTTCGGCCGTTTCCACTCCCCTTAGCATTCCAACGACAGGAGAGAACAGATGGTCGAGGAAGAATAAAGATCAGGGCTACTGTGAATAGTAAAAAATCGAAATTAATGAACAAAACATGGCTGTATTTCTGTTTTATAGAATCCACAAATTCGATTCTTATGTTATTACGTTCTTTTTATTTTTCTTCTTTTTTCTACTTAAATACTCGGAACCTTATAAAAATAATCCGCCAGGATTTTATTAGAAACGAAGAAAATCTTCGAAATTACAGGTAGAGCGAAATGTGCAGTGCTATTGTACTAGATGCAAATGAATATGATATAACAATTATTGAACGTATA
The DNA here is from genome assembly GCA_014825975.1 of Bombus haemorrhoidalis. Classification (NCBI taxonomy): domain Eukaryota; kingdom Metazoa; phylum Arthropoda; class Insecta; order Hymenoptera; family Apidae; genus Bombus; species Bombus haemorrhoidalis. Next base: position 3,091,450 of record CM026177.1, read on the forward strand.
AATACAAAAAGCATGTATGTAAACTATAAAGCAGTACCGAGAAAAACTCGGAGGATGTTATTGAAGCAGTAAATTAAAATAGACATAAATAAAAAATCATAATATGTAGTCTATGAATATTGAAATACATTTTTTCCCGAAACCTTTTAAACTAGAGTTCAGTGTTTTTGCGCATATTCTAAGAACACGTAATTACACGTCTACTATCAAACTCGCTATTCATACACTTAAACAACTATTTGTATGTGTATTTCACACTTACGTGCGTTTGAAATACAGGCTGTCTCATTCTAATCGATCCGTGCGAAACATCTGCTAAATTATACATTTACTGGAAATAGTGTTTCAAACGAAACTCACTTTGTTTCGAAGGGGACGCTTCGCGACGGTCGCAAATCTCATCTAGGTGGATGTGTGTACGGAATCTCAAGGTGACCTTTGCTCCTTTGAACGGCTCTACGCATCGTACGATGCACTTTTTAATTTTTTACAAAAATAGTCTTAAGATACTTGGACCGAGAAATGATTAGTTTAATTAAAAGTGTTTTAATCTTGTAAAATTCATCGTACGAAGGACAAGGAAAGATAACTCAACGTTTTTATGTCTATGTTTTCCTTGTCTTTCGTACATTCGATCTTTTAAATTAAATATTTTTAGATAGAAAATGTACTTTGATAATCATCCGCAGAAGAATCAAAAAGTGTATCGGATAGCGTAGAAAAAAATATAATTTCATTATATTCCAAAGTGTGTGTAATTTCGTCTAAAGGTCACCTTTTTCTTACTGGCGGACATTAAAAAAATCTACACAAATTTGGCATATTATTTTACTTCTTGAAAGTACTGTAGGTTATATTGATAAAAATTAAAAAAAAAAAGATGGAATTTGAGAAAGCGGAAACTAAAAATTTTAATTACTGCCGCTCTGTTGAAATATTACGAGCTCTAATTATTCTTTTCGTAGATTTCTTCGTTCGGTTAGATAAAATATCAGTGTTGCAGCTTTCCATTCTTTGATTATTATTCTTGAAGAAAAGTAGCTTTAAATTGCTTCGCTAAACGTATATAACATGTTATGTAATTATACGTTACCTGGAGCAAATCTGCGTAATAGGTACTAATTGATAGATAAGATCTTGTTTTCAATCTTTTTCACTTTCAACAAATTTCTATTCTTTCTTGCTTATTTTTCTCCTTCTTTCTTAAGGAAGGTACATCGCTTAAAAATTCTACGATCGAAAGATTATTTCGCGAAAGAAACGAATATTGTAGAGAAATAATTTCTCACGCGAGCGAACAAAGCTACGTTAAGCTATGCAGAGAAAATTAAAAAAAAAGAAAAAAAGGAAGCGATTTAAGTGACGATAAGCGATTCAACAGAAGTGATTTTTTAATTAACATTCTTCGGGCAAATAGCATGGAATCTTAGAATTCCAAAATAAGTTGCGAACGACAACGCTTGAATGCGTAGTAGGCACTTTCATAAAAGTACTATACATATATTTCAATACCACATAATTTTGATATCGTGTACGTGTCATCAATTGACGACTATTACTTCAAGGAATACTCGATAAGGAAGTGAGTTTGCGTCATGAAACAGAATAATTGTTTGATCATTCCATATATCTACTTGACAAACCTGTAACCATGGAAAATATTTGGGCAAATTGTAATTCAAAGTTTAATGAAACTAAAAGCTCGAATTGCTATACTGGTCTTTTAAAATGAGGGAAGGATTAAATAAAATTCAGGTGAAAATGTTTCTAAACATTTGCTGTTATTGTTTAAAAAATAAAAATAGAACCAGCTACGTTCTTCTTGAAATATTTGTCATTTTCACGTTAAACGGTGTAAAAAAGATTCGTATTAGAGGTATCGAATTCTTTATGAATCTCACAAACTTCGAACGATTCTACTTACAACATTCGAAAATAATTCGAAGACAATGCATTTCTTGCTTCGAAAATAGTAAAAAGAAAAAAAAAATGAATCTCTATTTGTAGAAAACAGTGTATGATATTATTGAAATATCTCGCTAGTATCTTAAATAAATGAAACAAGTAATTTTAATATCATGCTTGAAAGATAACACATACGTGCACATACTTATATTTCTTATTATTCCCCAAGATGTATTATAGGTATATTATATTTGATTGATTTTGTATCTAGAATTCTACATTCGTGGAAAATGTTATCTTGGTAATTACCTTTACCGATACCGATAGCACATTGTAACCTAACTTATCGATAACGCGAAGAAAGGGGTTGTAAACATGTGAATAGCCTTTTGGTGGAACCGATTATGGGGTTCCGGATAATACCAATTCGTCGATGACGTGATGTGAAATCGTTTCTCGAAATCGGCACTGGCACTCGTTCCTTTTATTCGCAACGATGAATATTTATTGTAACTGCAGGTTTGTTAATCGTGACACGACGATTCTGGCGAAAGTGTTCTGTTCACTGGAATATTGCATTACAAGAAAAACATTGATTCTTTTTTCGCGGCGTTTACGACGCTCGCTATAACGTTCATCGATATTGTTCGTAGATACCTGTGTTTTTAAGAAACGATCGGCTATTTTGAAGCCAGCGTAAGAGGCACGGAATAATCGGACCATTACCGCGCGAATAATTCTCATTTTCTTGGCACAAATGGAGAAAAAAAAGAACACCGGCTATTACTACAATGCTATCTAGTAATATTTCGATTAAACACTTGTTTAAGCTCGAATACCGCAGTTGGTGATATTTGAAAATTGAAAATATTCCTAGCGATCTTGTGTGTTTGGTTTTCAAATTTAATCAAATATCGACGCGTATGTTGTTATTATCATTCAAGGTTTGTTTTAAATTGCAAACATGAAGTTTATCTCGCACGAAACGAGCAAATATTTGGTAAAAGCTCTGAATATGATTGATATAGGGAAACCAGTAGTATCGTTGCGTGGTTAGGAGAGGAGAGGGGTATTGTCAGTTGGTCGGCGCCAGTAGTGGGGCAAAGAGAGGGTGTGCAGTAGTGGGGAGTTGGAGAGGCCAAGAACAACTTCTAAATGGGGGCTTGGCCTTCTAGCGTTGCGACACGTTCGTGGAAAAGCGGCTCCGTGCCGCTTTACTAACACTCGGACATCTCTCTGCCACGTGGCCCATTAAAACACAATGGGAAAAGAAGGCAGCTGCGGTGCGCGCGAACGATGTCGAAAGATGCGTCTCTATTCCTGCCGGGATCACGGGAGAATGCGACACCTGGTCTTAAAACTATGAATCGTAAAGCCGTACGTGGAAGTTGCGTCTGACGTTTCGTCGATTATTTAAATAACCTCAGTGAGACACTGACAAGGTTAACGGACTCTTATGTCAACGAGTGACTCGACCGATCTGTTGGTAGGGGGATATGCATGAGAAATCGATTTAAATTCATTAGACAAATTCTTTGTATTTCTCGTTTTGCGTTTCACGACTATTTCTTGGTACTTTGTTTGATTTTATAACGACGTTACGATCGTGTGTATTGATCAAATGGTAACAGAGAAGCATTCATCCCTAACGAAGTGAACAGAAATTACCAATTAACGGGATTGCATAATTTTATCGTTTTTATAGAAATTTCATTTTCTTTTACTTGCTCAAACTCATGGACAAATTCATCTATCTTAGAAACGATTTCCACGCAAGGTTTAAAATATTAGTAATTGAGAAGATTCAGAAGAATGGGAATAATCTGATTCCGTTCGAATTCCTTTGTTTACTACGCAATGTACAATTATTCACTGTTTTTTTTCTTTTTCTTTTTTTTACATCTGTTGATCAACCTTGCAAGAACACGGGTTGAACGCGAAACGTTTTATTCTTAGAACAAGAAACAGCTGCAAGTGGTGTATAATTATTTTATGACTTGATTATAATGTGCTAATAAAGTAAGGTGGAATTAAAGAAACGTAACCTTTCTCTTTCTCTTCTTTCTTTTTTCACTGTTAAAAGAGATTAAATTTTGATTGTAAAAAAACTCTAGAACTTTGTGGAATGAAATAGTTCTATAATTAAAAATAAATTATTTTTTTTATGTAAGTCATGATTCATTGAAAATACGTTTAAATTTACTTAATCATGTATACAATAGCATCGTAACCTAAAAATTAAGAATTTTAATTAATTAATCAAGCTGAAATAAAAGTAACATGTAAATTAAAAACGTCGAAGACCAAGGTTCAAGATGCTATTTAAAATTTAATATAATCAAGATTTACTGCGTTGAAGTAAAATGAAGACAAAAACAAAATTACTGAGGCATGTTAGTATTTTTAGTTGGAACAGATTTTCATGGAAAATATCTTACGCAATGCGGTCAATTACGTAAATTATGCCAGTCACTTATAAATAATCGCGTATAGCAAATGATTATAAAGCATTGCCGTATAATTTTATAAAAATTTTAATGCATTTTAAGACAATTTGCTTTATTTTCTTCTATTTTTATTTATATTCATATTAACATTTTTATCCTATTAATTTAAATATATAAATATTTTTTATAAAATATGCTTCTATAAAAATTATATATATATTATTATATAAGTAATGTAGGTGCTTTTGAATATTATATTAAGCTATACTATAAGAGTACAATATATTTACAATTAATAAATTTTTATTGGAAGTATGATCCATTTTATTTGGCTAATTATAAGAAGTAATAATTTTTTTTAATTTATAGTAATATACCTTAAACCTAGATGATTTCGCTCAAATAATATTAGTAAATAATTATGTGTATTTTGCTAATTATAATAATCTGTTTTTATCGTATTTTAAATTGATTTTTACCATTATTAAATCTGACTTTTGTATAATTTAATAATTATAAATCAAATGTTATTAAAGAAATATTTCTTATGTATTCAGATTGAATATTTATAATATTTTATATGCTTTATATTTTAGAATATTTTTATACTGTACATGCTAGTTTCATCAAAATATTAAAATGATCTTTGTCTTTTCTGTTTACAGATACAAGACTGTTATGCTGAAAATAAAGTAGTTCTACAAAAAATGTTGACAGTAATGTGTCCAAACTGTCGTCACCGATTTCCAGCTCCAGGTTGTTGCAGAGCTCAAAATATGGATGAAGATAATACTCAAATTCATCCAACAACCTGTTATTATGGTGGCCTGCTAGTTCCTGAAGGCTATAATAGTGGTAGTGGTTGTTTTATAAATGCCCCAACTATTATACAACCTGTTATCAATTCCTTCAACTTTCAACCATCAGTGACACTTGATTTGGAAAAGTCAAAAATCGATAAACAAAAGGAAGTTCTTGGATTTCCGTTAATTAATGAAGAAATCCAAAAAAATGATTCTGGATGTCAAATCACCACAAGTTGCGATTTAACTGGAGGAAGTGTAACAATCACAACACCAAGTATACAATCCGGAGGCTATTTAATTCAGAGTACAGATTCTGGAACACTTATGCAAACACCACATATGGAAATCCGTCCAAAATTGTCTGGTGGTGGATGTTTCGTACAAAAGACATTATCAACTGAAAATCAAGAAGCCTCTACTGTATTTCGTGAACAAGGGAATCAACAAGAAAGTGTGACTCACGATAAAAGGATGTTTTTAATACCCCCAAGTGGTTGTCAGGAATTACCAGGGACTCGAAGAAATATCCTACCGCAAAAAGCAGAAGAGGGAACTTCATTTGAAAATTGTGAAGCAAAAGCAGTTTTTTCAAATTTTCAAGTGACTAATGTGCCAGTCATGGAATTTCAACAAGATAAAAGTTCGGAAGGAAATGGTCAAGAATTAGATGAAGGTCGAAATTTTAATTGCTGTTGTAATAATGTACAGAAACTTTATCATGTTAAATCAAATAACTTTCAAGTTTCTGAAAATCGTAACTCCATGGTTTTAAATTCTAATCCAGGAGTACAGATTCAAGTAAATGCAACTGTACAGCTTCCTGCAAGTTTAGGACAATGTACAGTAAATATAACTGCAACTACTACAAATTCGCCTGAATCTTTGACAGATATAACTTCAAGAACTAGAAACAATTTTAATGGTGGAGGTTTAGTGCAGGAAAATGAGACTCAGAATAACGAAGAAAATTTTGATGAAGAAGACAATATTGTAAATACACCATTATCATGGTTAATGCCATGTCCTTGGAATTTTGACAATTATATGTTGAACAAGGATGCTAAAATGAGCGAAATTAAAAGACTTTTACAAATTTGTGGTTGGTACCATGAAGGTCTTAGTTGGCAACAGAGTGAAAATTTATTAAAGAATGCTGCGATTGGCAGATGGCTGATGAGAGATAGTTCAGATAGCAGATATATGTTTGCTGTGTCTGTACAGACTGCTAGAGGACCTACCTCTGTTAGAGTTCACCATTTTGTGGGACAGTTTCAATTAGATGCTGAATCTAGGCATGCTTTTGCGATTCCTTTTTTTGATTGTCCAATTAAGATGCTGGAATATTATGTAGAATATTCAAAAAGTGTCGATGAACATAGAAAGGAAGTTTGGGTAGATTATAGTGGACAACTGTATAGTGAAATTTATTTGACGAAGCCTTTAGTTAAAGAAGTTAGGTCTCTTTGTCATTTGGCCAGGTTAGTTGTTAATAGGAACAAATTATCCACAAAACACTTGCCACCATTAATTAGAAATTATCTAGCAGAATATCCATACAGTCTCTGAAAAATGATGCATAACGTTTTTCTGATTTCTGGATTTTCTTTGTCAGTATTTCCTACAATTTTTAAATTTATGTACTAAATGAATTAATAAATTAATTTTAGATAAATATATAAGACAAATATTTATGAACTGATAAATTTAAATGTATTCCAGTAAAATTCCTCTCTCAATTTCTATTAATTTGTAGCAACAAATAAAAATATTTAATAAAATAGTTTAATTCAAATATCTTATTTCAGCTTTATAGTACAATATAAAGTAATAGAAATTTTATTGTATTAGTTCCAAAAGTCAGAAAAACTCCAAAATATGATTATTTTTATACATTTTAAGACGATTTATATCAGAATTTGTGAAGTAATATGAAATATAGAGTTTAACTAGTGAGATACTAGAAATTACACTTTTATAAATTAAACAATTAAAAACAGCTCCTGTTATTTTATTAGAAGGGTTCATGAAATTGAATTCTTGAAATAATCAACGAATTCGAAAGTTAGATGAAAGTGTATAATTTTGTTCATAGTCAGTAAAGAGCATAATATTGTAAGATTGATTATTCGACCGAGTTTCTCCTTATTTAAAATTTTCTTGAAAGACAGGGTACCATTTACATATCCTGCTCGGACCAATCAGTCTTTGACGAGTTTCTTCTTCATAAATAATCGATAAAACTATTTGTTTTTAAGTTTTTCTTGGATCTGAAACCTCATTTGATCGTAAGTCTTGATAAGTACTTTTTGGAGCATTAAAAAAGACGTATTAGGAAGATGAATTAAATTTCATAATTTTATTATAATATTGTAACCAACTGTAACCAACCTGTTATAATTTAAGAACCATATTCTTGTAATTATGATAGCCTTTTTAATGCTTTGAAAATGTCTTACAGATTTTCCAGACATTGATTATTAAATTGTATATACGTAGAACTCGGTCGGTTTTGATATTTTTTGAACAATGATTGACAGCGTTCTTTAATAGTGGCAAATTTGTAGACTTTTGGAAACCTGGAAATCATTGTTTCAAACTTAAAACTGATTAAGAATAGCAAGAATGATATTAAATCGGCTTCAACGAAGAAATCGTAAGGCAGTATTAGATTTTAAAAAGCGTCGATTTGACTCTTCGTTCTTCAATAGTACTAGGATTCTAAAACAGTTCATTGCCAATGAATATAACATTGATTTGCAAATTGATTTTCTATCGTGATAAAGTAATTTACTATGATTTCTTACCGCGAACTTGAAGTTTTTAATAGAATGCAATGTATGCTGTAATATTCAAAGAGTAATTAGCAGTAATAGAAGTAACGTCATTTTCGATATTATGACTTACTAATGTATTATTGAATATAATACTAGAGATGATATCCTTGTTGCATGTAAAATGAGACGATCTATAAAATAGTAATATTTGAAACGAAGAGTTGAACTTTGCAGAAGAATCAAACGCTAAATTAATTTAATTTTCGTTTATTAGCGAGTTTCTCTGAATGTATATGGTACGCGTGCGCGCGCGTATGTGTGAATGTATGTAAAATGAATTTGTATATGTACGAATAATAGGAAATGCGATTTGAATGTCGATTGTTACTCAAAAACATAATTGATATATTTTTCTAAAGTAAGAATCGGCGACCATTTCAAAGTAAACACAATTTTTCTAATGTAAAATATTATACGGGATGTTTCCAAAACTGTGCTTCTTTAGATAAAGTTATTGAAAGGAATTGCATCGTTTGAAACTCTTTCTGCATTTTTCCGTATAACTAATAATCTTTTGATGAAACACCCTGTATAAATTAATATAGGAATTCTTGTTCATTGTCTCTATATTAGAGATATGCTTTTAAACTGTCGATATATCTACCCTTCGTAGACCATTTCGGAAAAAGAACCTTCGGAAAAGAGTCACTTTTCGTATTAACCGCCAATTATACTTATCTGAATATGTATTTCATGAATTGTCGTTGACAAAGTAAAATTAATTTACAGTTACCTAAACTGTACATAGTACTACATAAATACGGAACGTTCTGTAGAATATTTAATTTTTATTGACGATGAAGTGGTAGCTACTAATATTATGCGATGTTTGCGTTATTACGTAGCAAGATTGCGAAGGGTTAGTTAATTTCGATTTTCCTGATTCTAAAAGTTGATTCGACAGAGTATGTTTGTTGTTGAAAACTGCCACTCAATGAATCCTACAATGTGTTTTATATTGCGATTATAACAATGTATAGTGTGACATGAGTTAAATTATTAAAGAATTATTTATTACCATGAAATATTCATGAAATATTATTTATACTACCCTTTCAAAATTTATTTATTATTACCTTTAGGTATACTTACCCTTATAATATCATTATTTCATTAAACGATAAATCCATTTTTCCATTAATTTATTATAAATATATGTATAAGATGTTTGGCGTTAACAACCTTCATGATCTTTTCTTCTAATAATCTGACAGAAAAAGATATTTTAAGTAAAAGTTAATCAGAATACTGAAATGTAACGTAAAAAACTGCCAAAAAATTTATTCCAACAAAATATAGATAATATTAAGACATCAATACGTATAGGTTCAGCAATATGTATTAGGTTAAGTTGCTTCTTTTAAATAACTTGCTTGGAAATGTAATAAAATAATTTCTTACAGACGCGTAAATTAAATATGAACGTAATTTGGTGATACTTTGTGGCTGAAATAGTAATCACATTTTTTGTTTATAATAATTGTGTATATACCTACTACTAATTTATTCTGAACTTGTCAGTGTGACAATTATTTATGTCGATATTAACGATTTACATACTTGTCAGGATATTTATAATCAACTGTTTATAAAACACACATTAACATAATCGAAGAACTTTGAAATTAGATAAATGCAGAATTATATAGTGTTCCAAAGTTTATTTGCTTTTATGCATCCGAACTTAATGAACAAATTAGAACATTAAGAGAACAATTGGAGAATGCTTATTAGATGTTCGATAATGATACAATTACATGCTATGAACAAGTGTATGACAAGTGTGCTTAATCCTTATAATACATTTAGTCACAAAGTATCTATTCTCAAACTAGTCAACTCAGAAGTCGATACTACTAATCATGTCACGATGATAACGTCGAGTCTTTACGCGTGATCTGTCATCGGAACTAAGACGGCTGTATAGGTATATAACATATATATATACATACATGAACACAAAATGCAAACGAGCGTGTTGATTGATGATATTGCTCCTAAGTTAAACAGCGAGATGATTTTGCACGGTCAATAAAAAACTTTATTTCGCTTCGGAATGATGTAAGCAAATTATTAAAAAAAGATAAGCTGATTTGTTATTCCTGAATTTGTCTCAATGTTATGCACAGCAGCTGATAGAAATAATTATGCATATTTAAGAAAATATATAGAAGTGACCTTGAGTCTTTTTAATGAAAAAAATTTGTGTTTTTAAAGTTGTCACAGTCGAAAGTACGGGTCGGTTTTCAAGGAAATAACGAATATAAAATTTTGGCCAACCTGGTCACGTACTAGGTACCTGTGACGTACTCATAGATTTCAACGATATACCTTTCCTGAAAATTTGACGCTTTTAACCTACTGCATAGCTTATCCTGTACGCATTTGAACATTTGGAACGTTGTCGTTGGTTGTGTCATCATTTATTTTGCCTCTTTACATAATCACAATCTTACGCGAATTTCTACAGTTAAGACATTTGATCACCAAATATTAATAAGCTCGAATATTCCGAACTGTTCATTTCCGTGAAAAATGAACTTCAGTTTCGGCTTTAGCGATCTAAGGTATCTCCGAAACGGCACATTCAAGTAACAAATTTTGCAGTTTGGACATTACCCTTTATTCGAAATCTTTTTAAATTTAAATACTCAAATTGCGACAATTTTGAACAGTACTGATTCATAATTTTATTAAGGTACGCTTTTAATCTTCTAAAAAAAATTTTATATTTTTAGTAGAGTTTTTAAGCTTCCTTAATATGCTTTTAACTGCTTCGCAACTGCAAACGAGATATTTCGCGATTGTGATAGAAATCGTTCATAGTCATACTACGTCACGGACGAGATATCTTGTACGTTTGCTTATTAAAACAAAAATTGTAATTACAGAAAAACAGAGTCACGGGACATCTTAACGACGTTGTAGTACGAATATTATGTCGGAGGATAACATCTTCTGTAGCAATATACAAACAGTATTATGTAGCGAATAAGCTGTTCGTCTCATCGTGCGAGTGCTATCGTGCCGCTACATATGTCGTCCATGATTACGAACAGAGAGGAAATTGGAGTGCTCGCGCTTATGGATGTGCTTGTTCCCATACTAGTGCTGCACCATACGGCAAAGTGCTAAGTCCAACTGAAATTAATGTACAAAAGGATCTGTAAAATTAAAGATCTGCACTGCTTGATCGTAATTTAGCATATACAAGAACCTATGTATTTCAGCTGAAAGTTAGAGATCTACCTTATTTAGTTGTACACTAATATAAACAAGAACCTGTTGGGTTTCACACTACGGAAATCTATTTAATCGAACGGTTTTATAGAAAAGTTCATATCTTCTTTTCTATCCGAGATAGACAAGTACGAGAATAACAAAATGAGGCAAAAATGAAACCAATTAATAAACTGTATATTACCTTAGAGAGTGAAATTAATCAATTACTACATTTTTAAACCATGACGCATATCAAGTATAATCTGGTATATTAACAAATAATTCATTTTCTTCTTCTTCTTATTTTATTCATGCTTCATCTGTTTCTTGCATTGCTGGTAGTGCTAGTAGTTGCATTGATGTCGTTCTTCTTCCTCTTCCCCTTCTTTCCTAATCAGCTGTTTTTCGATAACGTGCAGTCTTTCTTGTAGAACTTCATTTTCTCTTTCCTTTTGAAATAAATTTGGTAGTTGTTCGGATACAGTATGCTTTTCCTTCTATTCGTATTTTTTGTATGATTTTGTTTGAAGATTTCGGGTCAACAATGATCGGCACAGATATCCATGCTTCTTGAAGTAATATTTTAGAAAGATATTGCCTGTTAAAAGAATATTACATGTAAATAATAAGCGAAAGTAATATAGATAAAACGAGTAAAGTATATTGATCTCAAGAGACAAGGTATCTCGTTTTGTATCTCATATTGTAATTGCCTGACTGAGAGGAAATCAGATACATATGTCGTATTATACTTTATTTGGCATTTACTTCCATTTGAGATGAAAAAATATTACAATGTATTTACATTTTAGATAAACATGGAAGATGTCAGTTATTGAAAAAAAGAAATTGAGCTGTATGTGGAACAGAACCGGACTCGCTTGCTTGCTCTGAAGTTTCGTGGCATGCAGGGACGTAAAATCATTGGGCGTAATCTGGCGGGAGTCATTTTTTCAGCGAACGTCTCCGCCTTATTCCGACGTCTTTCGTTTACGAAGAAACCTACAATAATTAGCCGATTTTAACAAATTATATCGTATTTCGTACCATTTTAATTACAAAAATATGACAGACACGTTGATAAAAGTTCCATAAAAATGGCTTAATAATATGGGAGTCTTATTGTTGTATTTTAGTCTCGTCGATATTCGGTCGGTCGGATCGAGTAATATTACCTGCTATTTCTATAGCGAGTAGTAGATATATAATGAACTAGAGGAATGTAACTGTTTGTTGTAAATCCAAGGATACCATCAAAATGATAAAATTTCCTCACTGTGAATATATTTTAATTGAATCATTAGATAATTGTATGAAAATCGGCATCAGGAATTGTGATAATGGAGATATATAAACGATTCTATATGTCGAAACTGAGATTCTAGACGTGTCGAACGTAAAGCGGGACAATGTGAGTAAAAGAGAAGGGGGGACTGAGAATCAACAAATATGGAAGGCCCGTGCTAAGCTGTGGCCTCCAATTCAAAATTAAAATTTTTTTGGTCTTGATTTTGTGATGAAACTTTTACCAACACAATACTTACATTTTTATAATTAAAATTAAATGAAACATTATACATAGTTCAGAGCATGAAGGGAAAGATCTCACAATATTGATCTTAAAGCGATATTCCGTTATTCCGGACACAATATGTGTTTAAATAAATAATAAAATTTATCGTTTAAATGGCTATCACGTAAAAGAAAGTTATGCAGTAAGCTAAAAGTACCGAACTTTAAAGACGCGAAACTTTTAAACAATTAGGTTTCTATTAGGCTTTTCTTATATTAGAAACATTCATATGTCGTCTCTATTCTCTGTTCATATGAGTGCTATCAGAAAATGTCAAGAAGGTTAGGAAGGATGGCGGCCAGAAACGAGATATAAGCGAGAAAATACCGGATGTTAATGCGTTAATTTAGAACATTAACAGATACAAAACATACATATGCAAAGTACGAGTACTTTGTACTTACCAACTTTTCAAATTCATTATTTATGAAGGGTATTGTTTTCTTTCGGAAAGTGATACAGATGATATTCTCGATGTGGATTGTTATATTGATGAAGTCACAAATATTTACTCAGCTAACCATTATCTGCAAGATTATAACACAAAAACTTGCAAATTACGCAATATAAAGCAGTTGTCAACGAGAACGACGTCACAAAAATAAAATAAAGCTCAAAAAGATATATATAAAAAAAGATAAAATGAACACATAAAGAAATCAATATACGCTATCAGTAAATGGTCTATGTATGACAAACATTATTTTCGGTTATCTGCGGTACACGACAGACGAGTAAATCTGCGTAAAATTTGTTATTCCTTAAAAGTTTCGAGATAAGGATGGGAGTTAGGATAGCGGATTGGAATGTTTGGAAATTCATTGGATGAGAAAGGATTAATGGAAGAAGAAGGTAAACGCTAATGTCTGTTGGCTACCCTAAGATAACAATAGACTGATTCATTTAGCCTCCAAAACAGTAAAGTCGGGAAAAATTGCAAGTGGCAATATTTTTACACAAAAAGTCGCTATAAGTTATACTAAAAAATTTGTTTAATTCCATGCTTTTGAAATCTTACTAATAAAATGTGTTTTATAGCATTGTCTGTCAGAAGACAAACGCTGCCTCATTATCGTCTACCATTCCCATGGTACAGAAATGCTGCTGATTGTCAAATTATTCACTGCGATTGTCGATTCGTCCCTAAATTATATTGTCGTTTGTCTGTTGCTTTTTCTTGACAACTAACAGACATGCCGCGTGACCGAACACAGAGCCGCAGAAGAACCGTCTTTCTTCATCTTCGCTAGTAAATAGTTCACAGACAGTTAGTATGTTACATTTGCTAGGTGATGTCTTTAATCAAGTTCGGAAAAAAGAAGGTTACCAATTCGATATTTATTCTGTTTATATAAATCCATCGATTATTCTGCCAAGGATAGTTTAACCAAATTAAAATCTTTTGCACTTTGTAAAAAATTGGAGGTTGTAAGGATTTTTGTATTCTATGTATATTACTGTATTCTATATATCATTCTATGATATATGAATCTTCTATATTCACATCGATACATGATTGATACATAAATCAATCAGAATGAAGCTTTCTGCATTTTGTTAAGATGATCCCTCGATGTTGTTTGAAAAAATGTTTGATTTCTTTGCCGGAATAAATACTCAGTGAATAACGAATTTTGCACGAGATCTATAAAAACACAGTTTACGCAAATTCAGTCTGTCGTCTACCGCAGACAACCAAATACATATATAGCACAAACATACATCATGGCCTGAGTTACCTCTCTTAGTTAAAAATTTCCCAGTTAAAACATCTGTACCTAATTTCAGTTGTCACTCGTTTTTATTTACTTAACTACATTAAATTATGTGTTTATTAATTTGCTTTTTACTTTTGTAGATACTTCTTCACAGTGTGCGTTGTTTTTTTGTAGCTTGTTTGAAGCTTTTATGTTATGGGTTTGCAGAAAAAGGTTAAGTCAGTGGATATTCACGTCTATGCAACAACTGTTTATATCAAGGACATAAACTTAATCATTTTTCGAAAAAGACTTTAAAAGTTGGTAAGTACAAGGTGTTCGTACTCTGCATACGTTAATTTTGTATTTGTCAATGTTTTACATTAGTAAATTAGCATATTAATGTCCGATATTTTTTCGGCACTCATATGAATAGAAAATAAGAACAACATACAAAAGTTTTTAACTTAGAAAACCATAGGTTCAAAATTTTTACATATTTAATGTTCGGTATTTTTAACCTACTGTATGATTTATTTTAATGCAATAACCACTCAGACGTCACATTTTATTATTTATTGAAATGCATAATGCGTTCAGAATATCTCTTTGCTGCATATAAAACACATGTGTTGCAGCTCAAGAATACGTCTTTAAAAGTTTCCTGTCTTTAAAAACAGTTTTTTTAAACGACAAATATTTATGGACAAGGACAACGTAACAGCGTGAAATTTTTTGGAATTAGCATACTTTTTCCTTTTCTGTAACTTTGCGTACATTGATATTTCATTGCGAGCGAATCATTAATTGGACACTCGAACATGCCCGTCACCTCAGGGCCTGTCGCTACCTCATATGAACGGAACGAAGGAGTTGATCTTTCTCCTTCTTAGAGACATATATTCACCAATTCATTCACATATATTTATCATTCATATTGAACCAAAAATGTGCCAGTGGAAAATTAACAAAGTGGAGGTATATCCGCGAGGTATCATCCTATCGCGTAATGGGAAGCGCAAAAACTCGCGCGAAGATCGATGCGAAATTGGAAAGAATTGGTCCCACGCGTTCGAAGAAGATCGACATTTATTGTATCAGTAACTAATAGTCAAAAGGAGAGGAGTTCTTAAAATTCGAAATAGTTCATTGCGATATTTATAAATTCACGAGCATAATTTGAAAATAAATTGATTTCAGCATAAAAATTTTTATTTGTTTACACTTCATGATAAGCTGTCGTTAGTTATTTATTGTTAACATTGTCTCCACATAACTATAGAGAAAATAGAATTATTTCGTTATTAATAACATTAAACATAGCGGTGCGGTTAAATTGACCGCTCTCGGAATTTCTTCACGAATTTAACCATATTTAAACTTTATCATATCGCTTCAGAATTTCCGACTTTTTCTAAAACAAGCATACAATACATTTTTCCGTATTTAATTTTAGTTTGCACTTTTATTTTCTGAGTAAAATTTATAATGTAAACCTTGCTATCGTGAGCGGTCATTTTGACTGCCCGATAAAATATGTTATTCTTAAAATAAATGCAAGCAGTACAAAGAAAAGGCTATCTGAAGGTCCAATGACAAACAAAATTAGTAATATTGTCATAAAACAGTCCATCCCTTGATCAAGATAGCCACCAGCATTCAAGACATATCAACGCAGGATCATGATAATCCTTAAGAACAGCCACAAAAAAAATTAAAAAACGATAATAACGGACATAGCAGAAGACTGTTCAGTGCACGATGGACTAGAAACTTCAACTGAAAATGGCATGGCAATACATGTAAAACTATTTAGAAGCGAATCAAAGTTGAATATTATAAATAAGCGTTTAAGTAAGGGCAAAAAGGAATGAAATTATAATTGACCGAATAGAGCAAAACTGGGCTCGCTGGAACAGTTTGAAAAGAAATAGATGCAAGTCTCAAACCTGCAAGGACATCACTTCATAATATCTTTAGGGATATACTAAATGGCATATAATGAAAGGACAAGTAAAGACGGTATTTTATCTTATCATTGATCATCGTATAAGGGATTAAATAATAAATTGTGCGGAAGAAGATGTATTTACAGTATTGGAGACTAAGAGGGAGCTAGGTGCAACAAAACTAGATGCACTTATTGCTTTGCCATATACTCGTACTGCATATCAGGCAAAAAATTTAGATGTGTCATATTTGTGGAATAAAATTGAGAGACCTGCATTTTTTTCGAAAACAATGTGCAGGAATGATTTTGCTAAAATTATGAGGTTTATACAATTTGATAAGAAGAGTGAAAGGAACCAACGTTTACGAACCAATAAATTTGCAATTGTATCTACAGTATGAGCCAATTTACAGAGAATTCGCAAAATTGTTAGAAACCTGGTACATACATTACTTTTACATAAAGAATCAGAAGTTCAGATTCATTACCAGGATAAATTTGTCAAGCAAGAAACTGTAAAGGTGACAAAATTATGAAAATTTGTTTAAGACCCTGGAAATATTTATACGGAAATGTGTATCTGATAATAAGATAATTTGTAAAAAATGTAGCGAAGTTGATTAAGATATATCTGTATATAAATAAAAGTGTAATTTTATTTAAGACTTTAATTAAAATTAAACAAAACCAAATTTGGATGAAATTTTACGAAAGTCCATCATTTTATATACATTTAGTTATAAATTAACCATTATCTAAGTTAAATCATAGAAACTATTATTTCCTTAGTCACAGGTGATATTGACCGTAAACGGTAGGAATAGGTATACGCGAAGTGTCGATAGGTTTAGTGTTAAATAATTAAATGCTCTGAATAATTGTCATTATAACTATGCATTCATTTCGGTTTACATTATTAAATTTTATAAATTCCTATATTTTTAACATTACCGTAACTGTTACATTTTTTATAATATAAACATATATAACATAAAAATGTTCTTATAAAAGGTATAACCTCTCTTTCGTCTCTGGTATAATTTGTGCGAATTTAAATACCGATTTAAAAACGAAATAAACGACAATTTTGAACAATATTGATTCATAAGTTTACTTATGGTCCGATTTCAATATGTTTAAAAAGATCCCGACAAATGACCCACTTCAATGTTTAATCTAAAGTTATACATTCATTGTTATTTTTTTATTCATCTGACTTTATGTAAATTCTTATATTATCTGATCAATTAATTCCTTAATTTGATATTTCTCAATATAAGAATGTTTGCAAAAGTTTGATGAACGAAATAAATAACAATGAATGTACAATTTTTAATTAAATTTTGAACACGGTCATTTGATCGGGCATGGTCAGGTTAGTGTTAATTTACTTTTAACCATGGACAAGTTATATTACAATACGATATTGTTGATACGATAGTACGGCTGAGTCATTTCGCAATTGTGATACAATATCGTTCACAGTCATACTACGTCATGGACGAGATATCTTGTGCATTAGCTTATTATAACAAAAGTTGTAATCCAGAAAATCAAACTAACGGGACATCTTAATGATGGTGTAGTACGAATATTGTTTCGGAGTATAACATCTTCCGTAACAATATACAAACGGTATTGTATCGCGAATAAGCAGTTCGTATCATCGCGCGAATGGTATCGTACCGCTACATATATTGTCAATGGTTACGAACACAGAGAAAATTGCAGTTCAACTAAAACTAACGTACAAAAGGATTTATAAAATTAAAGATTTGTCCTACTTTGTCGTAATTTAACATATACAAGAACCTATGTATTTAAGTCTAAAGTTAGCGATCTATCCTATATTGTTGTACACTATGATAAAAAAGAATCTATTGGATTTCACACTACGGAAACCTATTTAGTCGCATTATCTCTCGGAAGGTTTGCCCTAGACTTTCCTCAATTTAAACGTCACACTTTTATATTGCTAGCTGTTCAATCGAATCCTCCTCTTCAGCGAATCTTAGCGGTACTGTTGTATAGTCTAGCATTAATATATTAACAAATAATTCATTTTCTTCTTCCTCTTATTTTATCTCTCCTTCATCTGCTGCTTGCTATTGTGATATGTTGGTAGTGCTAGTAGTTGCATGGATGTCGTCCTTCTTGCTGTTATTCTTCTTTCCTGATCAGCTGTTTTTCGATTACGAGCTGTCTTTCTTATACAACTTCTCTTTCTCTTTTATTTTGTAATAAATTTGTTGTTTGTTTGGATACAGTGTGCATTTTCTTCTATTCGTATTTTTTGTATGATTTTGTTTAAAAAATTCTAGTAAACAATGATCGGCACAGACATCCATGCTTCTTAAAGTGGCTCTGGGCATAATATTTTAGGAAGAGATTGCCTGTTAAAAGAATAGTACATATAAATAATATGCGAAAATAACATAGATAAAACGAGTAAAGTATATTGATGTCAAGAGACAAGGTATCTCGTTTTGTATTAAAATTACCTGACTGAGAGGAAACCAGATACATATCTCGTATTGTACTTTATTTGACATTTACTTCCATTTCAGATGAAAAAATATTACAATGTATTTACATTTTAGATAAACATGGAAGATGTCAGTTATTGAAAAAAAAAAATTGAGCTGTATGTGGAACAGAACCGGACTCGCTTGCTTGCTCTGAAGTTTCGTGGCATGCAGGGACGTAAAATCATTGGGCGTAATCTGGCGGGAGTCATTTTTTCAGCGAACGTCTCCGCCTTATTGTGACGTCTTTCGTTTACGAAGAAACCTACAATAATTAGCCGATTTTAACCAATTATATCGTATTTCGTACCATTTTAATTACAAAAATATGACAGACACGTTGATAAAAGTTTCATAAAAATGACTTATTAATATGGGAGTCTTATTGTTGTATTTTAGTCTCGTCGATATTCGGTCGGTCGGATCGAGTAATATTACCTGCTATTTCTATAGCGAGTAGTAGATATATAATGAACTAGAGGTATGTAACTGTATGTTGTAAATCCTAGGATACCATCAAAATGATAAAATTTCCTCACTGTGAATATATTTTAATTGAATCATTAAATAATTGTATGAAAATCGGCATCCAGGAGTTGTGATAATGGAGATATATAAACGATTCTATATGTCGAAACTGAGATTCTAGACGTGTCGAACGTAAAACGGGACAATGTGAATGAAAGAGAAGGAGGGACTGAGAATCAACAAATATGGAGGGCCCGTGCTAAGCTGTGGCCTCCAATTCAAAATTAAAATTTTTTTGTTCTTGATTTTGTAATGAAACTTTTACCAACACGTTACTTACATTTTTATAATCAGAATGAAATGAAACATTATACATAGTTCGGAGCATAAAGGGAAAGATCTCACAATATTGATCGTAAAGCGATATTCCGTTATTCCGGACACAATATGTGTTTAAATAAATAATAAAATTTATCGTTTAAATGGCTATCACGTAAAAGAAAGTTATGCAGTAAGCTAAAAGTACCAAACTTTAAAGACGCAAAGCTTTCGAACAATTAGATTCTTATATTAGAAACATTCATATGTCGTCTCTATTCTCTGTTCATATGAGTGCTATCAGAAAACGTCAAGAAGGTTAGGAAGGATGGTGGCCAGAAACCGGGCGTTAATGCGTTAGTTTAGAACATTAACGGATACAAAACACACGTATGCAGAGTACGAATACTTTGTACTTACCAACTTTTCAAATTCATTCTTTATGAAGGTTATTGTTTTCTTTCGGAAAGTGATACAGATGATATTCTCAATGTGCATTGTTGTTATATTCGTTGTAGTCTCAAATATTTACTCACCTAACCATTCTCTGCAAGATTATAACACAGAAACCCGCAGAAAACTAGGCAATATAACGCAGTTGTCGGCGAAAACGACGTTTCATAATTAAAATAATGCGTAAAGAGAAATATGTAAAAAAAAAAAAAATGAACACATAAAGAAATTTATATACGTTATCAGTTAATGGTTTATATATGACAAACATTATTTTCGGTTATCTGCGGTAGACGACAGACGAGTAAATCTGCGTAAAATTTGTTATGCCCAACATTCGTTAGAAGTTTTGAATATAAGGATGGGGGTAGCAAATTCATTGGATGGAACAAGGATGGAATGTTTACAAATTCATTGGATGAGAAAGAATTGATGGAAGAAGAAGGTAAACGCTCACGTCTATTGGTTACCCTATGATAACAATTGACTGCTTCAATTAGCCTTCAAAGCACCTAAAGACGGGAAAAATTGCAGGTGGCAATATTTTTACACAAAAAGTCGCTATAAGTTACACTAAAAAATTTGTTTAATTCCATGCTTTTGAAATCTTACTAATAAAATGTGTTTTATAGCATTGTCTGCCAGAAGACAAACGCTGCCTCACCATCGTCTACCATTCCCATGGTACAGAAATGCTGCTGATCGTGAGATTATAGCCAATCCACTCCGATTGTCGATTTCTCCCTAAATTTTGTCGTTGTTTGTCTGTTGCTTTTCCTTAACAATGAAGGAACATGCCGTACGACCGGACACAAAGCCGTTGGAGAATCGTCTTTCTTCATCTTCGCTAGTAAATAGCTTACAGACAGTTAGTAAATATATTTCATTTGCTAGAAGATGTCTTTAATAAAATTTGGAAAGGAGAAGGTTACGAATTCGATATTTGTTCTTTTTATAGAAATTCATCGATTATTCTGCCAAGGATAGTTTAATCAAATTGAAATCTTTTGCACTTTGTAGAGAACTGGAGGTTCTAACGATTCTTGTATTCTATATTCTTTGACGTATGAAACTTGTACATCGAACATCAATATACATGAATCAATCAGAATGAAACTTCTTGCATTTTGTTAAGATGATTCCTCGCTGCCGTTTGAAAAATTGCTTGGTTTCTTCGCGGAAATAAATACTTCGTAAACGACGAACTTTTTACGAGCCTTATAAAAATAAATTTTACGCGCATTCAGTCTGTCGTCTACCGCAAACAATTAAATACAAATGTAGCACAAATAAATACATGATGGCCTGAGTTGTCTCTCTTAGTTAAAAATTTTCCAGGTAAATCATCTGTACCTAATTTCAATTGTCACTCGTTTTTATTTACTTAACTACATTAAATCATATGTTTATTAATTTGCTTTTTACTTTTGTAGATATTCCTTCACAGTGTGCGTTGTTTTTGTAGCTTATTTGAAGCTTTTATGTCATGGGTTTGCAGAAAAAGGTTAGGTCAGTGGATATTCACATCTATGCATAACGGTTCATATGAAGAACATCAACTGTGACATGTTTTGGAAGAAAACGATGTCATTCGTAAAAGATTTAAACAGTTAGTAAGTACAAGGTGTTCGTACCCTGCATACGTTTATTTTGAATTTGTCAATGTTTTACATTAATAAATTAGCATATTAATGTCCGATATCTTTTCGGTACTCAGTTCAATAGAGTATAGGGACAGCATATAACAGTTTTTAACTTAGGAATCCATCAGTTTAAAAGTTTCACGTATTTACATTTCGGTATCTTTAGCCTACTGTGTGATTTATTTTAATGTGATTACCACTTAGACGGCACACTTTATTATTTATTGAAACGCATATTGTGTTCAGAATTACTCTCTGCTGCATATAAAGAACATGTGTTGCAGCGCAAGAATACGTTTTTAAAATATTCCCGTATTTAAAAACAGTTTTAGGAAACGATAACTATTTATGGACAAAGATAATGTAAAGGCGCGGAATTTCTTGGAATTAACGTACTTTTTCCTTTTCTTTAACTTTGCGCACATTTATTTGATTGCGAGCGAATCATTAATTGGACACTCGAACATCCCCGTCACCTCAGGGCCTATCGCTATCTGATATGAATGGAACGAAGGAGTTGATCTTTCTCCTTCTTAGAGACATACATTCTCCAATTCATTCACATAAATTTATCAATCATATTGAACCAAAAATGTGCCAGTGGAAAATTAACAAAGTGGAGGTATATCCGCGAGGTATCATCCTATCGCGTAATGGGAAGCGCAAGAACTCGCGCGAAGATCGATGCGAAATTGGGAAGAATTGGTCCCACGCGTTCGAAGAAGATCGACATTTATTGTATCAGCAACTAATAGTCAAAGGGAGACGAGTTCCTTAAATTCGAAATAGCTCATTGCGACATTTATAAATTCACGAGCATAATTTGAAAATAAATTGATTTCAGCATAAAAATTTTTATTTGTTTATACTTCATGTTAAGCTGTCGTTAGTTATTTATTGTTAGCATTGTCTCTACATAACTATAGAGAAAATAGAATTATTTCGTTATTAATAACATTAAACATACCGGCGGGGTTAAATTGACCGCTCTCGGAACTTCTTCACAAATTTAACCATATTTAAACTTTATCATATCGCTTCAGAATTTCCGACTTTTCCTAAAACAAGCATACAATACATTTTTCCGTATTTAATTTTAGTTTGCACTTTTATTTTCTGAGTAAAATTTATAATGTAAACCTTGCTATCGTGAGCGGTCATTTTGACCGCCCGATAAAATATGTTATTCTCAAAATAAATGCAAGCAGTACAAAGAAAAGGCTATCTGAAGGTCCAATGACAAACAAAATCAGTAATCTTGTCATCAAACAGTCTATCCCTTGATCAAGATAGCCAGCAGCATTCAAGGCATATCAACTCAGGATCATGATAATCCTTAAGAACAGCCACAAAACAAATTAAAAAAAAGATAATAACGGACATAGCAGAAGACTGTTCAGTGCACGATGGACAAGAAACTTCATCAACTGAAAACGGCATGGCAATACATGTAAAGCTATTTACAAGCGAATCAAAGTTGAATATTATAAATAAGCGTTTAAGTAAGGGCAAAAAGGAATGAAATTATAATTGACCGAATAGAGCAAAACTGGGCTCGCTGGAACAGTTTGGAAAGAAATAGATGCAAGTCTCAAACCTGCAAGGACATCACTTCATAATATCTTTAGGGATATACTAAATGGCATATAATGAAAGGACAAGTAAAGACGGTATTTTATCTTATCATTGATCATCGTATAAGGGGTCATACAATAAAATGTACGAAAGAAGAAGCATTTAGAGTATTGGGAGCTAGATGCAACAAAACTAGATGCATTTATTGCTCTGCTATATGCCCGCGTTGCATATCAGGCAAAAAATTTAGATGTCTCATATTTGTGGAATAAAATTTGGGGACCCGCATTTTTTTCGAAAACAATGTGCAGGAAAACTATAATAGTACAAAAGAGATTGCATGTTCAAAGAACAGTACATATAAATATTAAGCGAAAATAATAAATATAAGATAAAACGAGTAAAGTATATTGATGTCAGGAGACAAGGTATCTGGTTTTGTATTAAAATTGCCTGACTGAGAGCAAACCAGATACATATCTCGGATTGTACATTTTTGGCATTTACTTCCATTTGAGATGCAGATATATTACAATGTATTTAAACATGGAAGATGTCAGTTATTGAAAAAAAGAAATTGAGTTGTGTGTGGAACAGAACCGGACTCGCTTTCTTGCTCCGAAGTTTCCTGGCATGCAGGGACGTAAAATCATTGGGTGTAATCTGGCGGGACTCACTTTTTCAGCAATCGTCCCCTCCTTATTGTGACGTCTTCCGTTTAAGAAGAAACCTACAATAGTTAGCCGATTTTAACAAATTATATCGCATTTCGTGCCATTTTAATTACAAAAATATGACGGACACGTTGATGAAGGTTTCATAAAAATGGGTCAATAATATGGAAGTATTATTGTTGCATTTTAGTCTCGTCGATATTCGGATTCGGATCGAGTAGTACTACCTACCACTATTCCTATAGTCAGTAGTACATGTTTAATAGAGAAATGCTATATAATTGTTTTATCGTAAATCCTAGGATGTCATCAAAATGCTAAGATGTTCCTACGGTAAGTATATTTCAATTGAAGAATTGGCTAAACTTCGTCTGCAGACACAACTCTTTCTCAACTGTTATTGCGTTTTTTGATAATACAGGAAACATTTTGTAATTGTACGAAACTCGAGATCCAAGTGTTGCGATAGAAGAGATACATAAACTATTCTATATGTCGAAACTCAGATCCTAGATGTGTCGAACGTAAAAAGGGACAATGTGAGTGAAAGAGAAGGAGGGACTGAGAATCAACAAATATAAAAGGCCCGTGATAAACTGAGTCCTCCAATTTAAAATTAAAATTTTTCTGTTCTTGATTTTGTGATGAAAGTTTTACCAACACGTTACTTACGTTTTTATAATTGAAATGAAATGAAACACTATATATAGTTTGGAGCATATCTGCTTTCTCATTTTAATGGGAAGGATCTCACAATATTGATCGTACAGCGATATTCCATTATTCTGAACACAATATGTGTTTAAATAAATAACAAAATTCACCGTTTAAATGGCTACCACGTAAGTTACACAGTAGGCTAAAAGTACTAAACATTAAAAACACAAAACTTTTAGAAAGATTCGTATGTCGTCTCAATTCTCTGTTCATATGAGTGCTATCAGAAAATTTCAAAAATGTTAGGAAAGATGGTAGCTAGAAATGAGATTTAACCGAGAGAATACCGGCCATTAATATGGTAATTTAGAACATTAACAGATACAAAACACACGTATGCACAGATCGAATACTTTGTACTTACCAACTTTTCAAATTCTTTCTTTATGAAGGGGATTGTCTTCTTTCGGAAAGTGATACGGATAATATTCTCGATGTCGTCTGGTGTTACATTCGGTGTTGATGCAAATATTTATCCACCCAACCATTCTCTGCATTTTTAACACATAAAAACCTGAAGCAAACTACAAAAGATAACGTAAGTATTCGGGAATACTACGTCGCAAAAATAAAATAAAATGCGAAAAGATATACAGATAAAAATAAATAAGACTAATAATAATATAAAGAATTTTAAGTAAGACAATAGTTAATATTTCAAATAAGATATACATTAGGTTCGGTTATCTGCGGTAGACGACAGACGAGTAAAATTTGTTTTTTCCAAGATTCGTTAGAAGTCCCGAGATAAGAATGGGGGTACCACGCGGATTGGAATGTTTGCAAATTCATTGGATGAGAAAGGATTAATGGAAGAAGAAGGTAAACGCTAACGTCTATTGGTTACCCTAAGATAACAATAGACCGATTCAATTAGCTTCCAAAACACCTAAAGTTGGGAAAAATTGCAGGTGGCAATATTTTTACATAAAAAGTTATGTATCTATAAGTTATGTATCTATAAGTTATACTAAAAAATTTGTTTAATTCCATGCATTTGAAATCTTACTAATAAAATGTGTTTTATAGCATTATCTGCCAGAAGACAAACGCTGCCTCACCATCGTCTACCATTCCCATGGTACAGAAATGCTGCTGATTCTGAGATTATAACCAATCCACTCCGATTGTCGATTCCTCTCTAAATTATGTTGCCGTTTGTCTGTTACTATTCCTTGACAATGAGCGAACATGCCGCGTGACCGAACACAGAGCCGTATCAGAACCGTCTTTCTTCATCTTAGTTAGTAAATAGCTCACAGACAGTTAGTAAATATGTTTCATTTGCTAGAGGATGTCTTTAATCAAGTTCGGAAAGAAGAAGGTTACCAATTCGATATTTATTCTGTTTATATAAATCCATCGATTATTCTGCCAAGGATAGTTTAATCAAATTAAAATCTTTTGCACTTTGTAAAAAATTGGAGGTTATAAGAATTTTTTGTATTCTATATATCATTCTACGATATATGAATCTTCTACATTCACATCGATATATGATCGATACATAAATCAATCAGAATGAAGCTTCTTGCATTTTGTTAAGATGATCCCTCGATGCTGTTTGAAAAAATGTTTGGTTTCTTTGCCGGAATAAATACTCAGTGAATAACGACTTTTGCACGAGATCTATAAAAACAAAGTTTACGCAAATTCAGTCTGTCGTCTACCGCATACGAACAAATACATATATAGCACAAAAATACATCATGGCCTGAGTTACCTCTTTTAGTTAAAAATTTTCCAGCTAAAACGTCAGTACCTAATTTCAATTATCATTCGTTTTTATTTTGTTAACTACTTTAACTTATGTGTTTATTAATGTGCTTTTTACTTTTGTAGATACTTCTTCACAGTGTGCGTTGTTTTTTTGTAGCTTGTTTGAAGCTTTTATGTTATGGGTTTGCAGAAAAAGGTTAAGTCAGTGGATATTCACGTCTATGCAACAACTGTTTATATCAAGGACATCAACTGAATCATTTTTCGAAAACATTTTAAAAGTTGGTAAGTGTTCGTACTCTGCAAACGTGTATATTGTATTTGTTAATGTTCTTCATTACAAAATTAGAATGTATTATAATCCTTAGGAACGGCCACAAAAAAATTAAAAAAAAAAGACAATAACGGACATAGCAGAAGACTGTTCAGTGTTCAATGAACAAGAAACTTCAGCAACTGTAAACGGCATGGAAACACAAGGAAAGCTATTTATAACCGAATCAGAGTTGAATATTATGCTTAAGCGTTTACGTAAAGGCAAGGAGCAAAAAAATTATCGTTGACAGCATAGAGTGAAACTGGGCTCGATGAAACAGTTTGCAAAGAAATAGATGCAAACCTGCGAGGACATCACTTTATAATATTTTTAGGGATATACTAAATGGCATATAATGAAAGGACAAGTAAAAATGGCATTTTATCTTATCATTGATCACCGTATACGGTATCAAATAAAGAAATGTACGGAAGAAAAAGCATTTAAAGTATTGGGGACTAAGAGGGAGCTAAGTGCAACAAAACTAGATGCATTTATTGCCTTGCTATATGGCTGCGGTGCATATCGGGCAAAAAATTTAGATGTCTCATATTTGTGGAATAAAATTTGGAGACCTGCATTTTTTTCGAAAACAATGTGCAGAAATGATTTCGCTAAAATTATGAGCTTTATACGATTTGATAAGAAGAGTGAAAGAAGCCAACGTTTACAAACCAATAAATTTGCAATTGTATCTACAGTATGAGCCAATTTACAGAGAATTCGCAAAATTGTTAGAAACCTGGTACATACATTACTTTTACATAAAGAATCAGAAGTTCAGATTCATTACCACGATAAATTTGTCAAGTAAAAAACTGTAAAGGTGACAAAATTACGAAAATTTATTTATGACACTGGAAATATTTATACAGAAATGTGTATCTGATAATAAGATTATTTGTAAAAAATGTAGCAAAGTTGATTAAGATATATCTGTATATAAATAAAAGTGTAATTTTATTTAAGACTTTAATTAAAATTAAACAAAACCAAATTTGGACGAAATTTTACGAAAGTCCATCATTTTATATACATTTAGTTATAAATTAACCATTATCTAAGTTAAATCATAGAAACTATTATTTCCTTAGTCACAGGTGATTTTAACCGCACACGGTAGAAATAGGTGTACACGAAGTATCGATAGGTTTAGTGTTAAATAATTAAATGCTCTGAATAATTGTCATTATAATTATGCATTCATTTCGATTTACATTATTGAATTTTATTGATTCCTATATTTTTAATATTACCGCAAATGTTACATTTTTTATAATATAAAAATATATAAGATAAAAATGTTGTTATAAAAGGTATAATGATCTCTCTTTCGTCTCTGGTATAATTTGTGCGGATTTAAATATCGATTTAAAAACGAAATAAACGACAATTTTGAACAATATTGATTCATAAGTTTACTTATGGTCCGATTTCAATCTGTTTAAAAAGATCCCGACAAATGACCCACTTCAATGTTTAATCTAAAGTTTTACGTTCATTGTTATTTTTTTATTCATCTGACTTTATGTAAATTCTTATATTATCTGATCAATTAATTCCTCAATTTGATATTTCTCAATATAAGAATGTTTGCAAAAGTTTGATGAACGAAATAAATAACAATGAATGTACAATTTTTAATTAAATTTTGAACACGGTCATTTGATCGGGCATGGTCAGGTTAGTGTTAATTTTCTTTTAACCATGGACAAGATATATTACAATACGATATTGTTGATACGATAGTACGGCTGAGTCATTTCGCAAGTATGATACAATATCGTTCACAGTCATACTACGTCATGGACGAGATATCTTGTGCATTAGCTTATTATAACAAAAGTTGTAATTTCAGAAAATCAAACTAACGGGACATCTTAATGATGGTGTAGTACGAATATTGTTTCGGAGGATAACATCTTCCGTAACAATATACAAACGGTATTGTGTCGCGAATAAGTTGTTCGTATCATCGCGCGAATGGTATCATGCCGCTATATATGTCGTCAATGATTACGAACACAGAGAAAATTGCAGTTCAACTAAAATTAACGTACAAAAGGATTTATAAAATTAAAGATCTGCTCTGCTTTGTCGTAATTTAACATATACAAGAACTTATGCATTTAAGCTTAAAGTTAGCGACCTACCCTATTTGGTTGTACACTATGATAAAAAAGAGCCTATTGAATTTTACATTACAGAAACCTATTTAGTCGCACTATTTCTCGGAATGTTTTCCCTAGACTTTCCTCAATTTAAACGTCACACTTTTATATTGCTAGCTGTTCAATCGAATCCTCCTCTTCAGCGAATCTTAGCGGTACTGTTGTATAGTCTAGCATTAATATATTAACAAATAATTCATTTTCTTCTTCTTCTTATTTTATCTCTCCTTCATCTGCTGCTTGCTATTGTGATATGTTGGTAGTGCTAGTAGTTGCATGGATGTCGTCCTTCTTGCTGTTATTCTTCTTTCCTGATCAGCTGTTTTTCGATTACGAGCTGTCTTTCTTATACAACTTCTCTTTCTCTTTTATTTTGTAATAAATTTGTTGGTAGTTTGGATATAGTGTGCATTTTCTTCTATTCGTATTTTTTGTATGATTTTGTTTCAAAAATTCTGGTAAACAATGATCGGCACAGACATCCATGCTCCTTAAAGTGACTCTGGGTATAATATTTTAGGAAGAGATTGCCTGTTAAAAGAATAGTACATATAAATAATATGCGAAAAAAACATAGATAAAACGAGTAAAGTATATTGATGTCAAGATACAAGGTATCTCGTTTTGTATTAAAATTGCCTGACTGAGAGGAAACCAGATACATGTCTCGTATTGTACTTTATTTGACATGTACTTCCATTTGAGATGAAAAAATATTACAATGTATTTACATTTTAGATAAACATGGAAGATGTCAGTTATTGAAAAAAAAAAATTGAGCTGTATGTGGAACAGAACTGGACTCGCTTGCTTGCTCTGAAGTTTCGTGGCATGCAGGGACGTAAAATCATTGGGCGTAATCTGGCGGGAGTCATTTTTTCAGCGAACGTCTCCGCCTTATTGTGACGTCTTTCGTTTACGAAGAAACCTACAATAATTAGCCGATTTTAACCAATTATATCGTATTTCGTACCATTTTAATTACAAAAATATGACAGACACGTTGATAAAAGTTTCATAAAAATGGCTTAATAATATGGGAGTCTTATTGTTGTATTTTAGTCTCGTCGATATTCGGTCGGTCGGATCGAGTAATACTACCTGCTATTTCTATAGCGAGCAGTAGATATATAATGAACTAGAGGAATGTAACTGTTTGTTGTAAATCCTAGGATACCATCAAAATGATAAAATTTCCTCACTGTGAATATATTTTAATTGAATCATTAGATAATTCTATGAAAATCGGCATCCAGGAGTTGTGATAATGAAGATATATAAACGATTCTATATGTCGAAACTGAGATTCTAGACATGTCGAATGTAAAACGGGACTATGTGAGTGAAAGAGAAGGAGGAACTGAGAATCAACAAATATGAAAGGCCCGTGCTAAGCTGTGCCGTCGAATTCAAAATTAAATTTTTTTTGTTCTTGATTTTGTGATGAAACTTTTACCAACACGTTACTTACATTTTTATAATCAAAATGAAATGAAACATTATACATAGTTCGGAGCATAAAGGAAAAGATCTCACAATATTGATCGTACAGCGATATTCCATTATTCTGAATACAATATGTGTTTAAATAAATAGTAAAATTTACCGTTTAAATAGCTACCACGTAAGTTACACAGTAGGCTAAAAGTACTAAACATTAAAAACACAAAACTTTTAGAAACATTCATATGTCGTCTCTATTCTCTGTTCATATGAGTGCTATCAGAAAATGTCAAGAAGGTTAGGAAGGATGGTGGCCAGAAACCGGCCGTTAATGTGTTAGTTTAGAACATTAACGGATACAAAACAAACGTATGCAGAGTACGAATACTTTGTACTTACCAACTTTTCAAATTCAATCGTTATGAAGGGGATTGCCTTCTTTCGAAAAGTGATACAGATGATATTCTTGATGTTGAGTGTCGATACAGTCGATATACACGCAAATATTCACCTAACCATTCTCTGCAAGTTTATCACATAGAAACATGAAGCAAATTACAAAAAATAACGCAGAAAACGATGGGGAAGACGACGTTCCAAAAATAAAATAAATTGGGCAAGGATATAAGAATAAATGGCATTATATATAATATAAACCAATTTAAATAAGGTAAAAGGTAATGATTTAGATAAGGCAATCATTAGGTTCGGTTATCTGCGGTAGACGACAAACAAATAAATCTGGATAAAATTTGTTTTTCCCAAGATTCGTTAGAAGTTCCGAGATAAGGATGGGGGTAGCACGCGGATTGGAATGTTTGCAAATTCATTGGATGAGAAAGGATTAATGGAAGAAGAAGGTAAACGCTAACGTCTATTGGTTACCCTAAGATAACAATAGACCGATTCAATTAGCCTCCAAAACACCTAAAGTCGGGAAAAATTGCAGGTGGCAATATTTTTACATAAAAAGTCGCTATAAGTTATACTAAAAAATTTGTTTAATTCCATGCATTTGAAATCTTACTAATAAAATGTGTTTTATAGCATTGTCTGCCAGAAGACAAACGCTGCCTCACCATCGTCTACCATTCCCATGGTACAGAAATGCTGCTGATTCTGAGATTATAACCAATCCACTTCGATTGTCGATTCGTCCCTAAGTTATATTGTCGTTTGTCTGTTGCTTTTCCTTGATAACAAACGAACATACCGCGTGACCGAACACAGAGCCGTAGGAGAAATGTCTTTCTTCATCTTCGCTAGTAAATAGTTCACAGACAGTTAGTATGTTACATTTGCTAGGTGATGTCTTTAATCAAGTTCGGAAAGAAGAAGGTTACCAATTCGATATTTATTCTGTTTATATAAATCCATCGATTATTCTGCCAAGGATAGTTTAACCAAATTAAAATCTTTTGCACTTTGTAAAAAATTGGAGGTTATAAGGATTTTTGTATTCTACATATCATTCTACGATATATGAATCTTCTACATTCACATCGATATATGATCGATACATAAATCAATCAGAATGAAGCTTCTTGCATTTTGTTAAGATGATCCCTCGATGCTGTTTGAAAAAATGTTTGGTTTCTTTGCCGGAATAAATACTCAGTGAATAACGACTTTTGCACGAGATCTATAAAAACAAAGTTTACGCAAATTCAGTCTGTCGTCTACCGCATACGAACAAATACATACATAGCACAAAAATACATCATGGCCTGAGTTACCTCTCTTAGTTAAAAATTTTCCAGCTAAAACATTAGTACCTAATTTCAATTATCATTCGTTCTTATTTTGTTAACTACTTTAAATTATGTGTTTATTAATGTGCTTTTTACTTTTGTAGTTACATCTTCACGGATGTGTGCGTTGTTTTTTGTAGCTTGTTTCAAGCTTTTATGTCATGGATTTGTAGAAAAAGGTTAGGTCAGTGGATATTCACATCTATGCATAACGGTTCATATGAAGAACATCAACTGTGACATGTTTTGGAAGAAAACGGTGTCATTCGTAAAAGATTTAAACAGTTAGTAAGTACAAGGTGTTCGTACCCTGCATACGTTTATTTTGAATTTGTCAATGTTCTACATTAGCAAATTTGCATATTAACGTCCGGTATTTTTTCGGTACTCATTTAAGTAGAGAATAGGTACAACATATAACAGTTTTTAACTTAGGAATCCATCGGTTCAAAAGTTTCACGTATTTAATGTTCGGTATTTTTAGCCTACTGTATGATTTATTTTAATATGATAACCACTCAGACGGTACATTTTATTATTTATTGAAACGCATATTGTGCTCAGAATATCTCTTTGCTGCATATAAAACATATGTGTTGCAGTGCAATTATACGTTTGTAAAACCTTCCAGTCTTCAAGAATAGGTGAGAAAACGACAACTATTTATGGACAAGGACAACTTAACGGCGAGGAATGTTTTGGAATTAGCATACTTTTTCCTTTTCTTAAACTCTGCGTACTTTGTTATTTTATTGCCTGCGAATCATTAATTGGACACTCGAACATCCCCGCCACCTCAGGTCCTGTCGCTACCTGATGTGAGCTGAACGTAGGAGTTGGTGTTTCTTCTTCTTTGATACATACATTCACCAATTCATTCAACATCCTATCACGTAATAGGAAGTGCAAGAACTCGCCCGAAGATCGATGCGAAGAGTGGAAAGAATTGGCCCCATGCATTCCAAGTAGATCGACATTCATTGCATCAGCAACTAATAATTAATAATAATTTGAAAATAAATTCATTTCAATATAGAAATGTTTATTTGTTTACACTTCATGTTTAACTTTCGTCAGTTATTTATTGTCAATCTTAGTCATTAGCGTTGCCTCTATATATTCTTATAATGAACAATAGAAAAAATAGAATTATTACGTTATTATTAAATGGTTGAAGCCTCTTAATAATTGTCATTATAATTATGCATACATTTTGGTTTGCGTTATTATTTCTTAGATTTTTAATAGTACCGTATCTGTTACATTTTTTATAATATAAATGTGTCCTTACAAAAAGTAAAGTGATGTATAATTACTGGCGAGAATTTTAAATAGTTTACAATTGAAAGATCGATTAGTTTCGAGTTTTACATGATAGTGCAAGTCTTCAAGAATAGAAAAAGCCCCCGCCAGTTACTATGCGACTTCTGAAAATTGTAGAAATTAAAGTCTACAGAGATTCCCTTTTATTTGTTAAATGTTATTTGTCTCTTTACAAAAACTAATAAACATTTGGGGATTAAATTTTGAATATTTTTCAGGATGACAAAAGCATTCTCAATTTTACATGAATAATTGATTGATGATTTTTATTCGACTAAAGTACGTTTTCTAACTAAAGTGAGTTTTCACGATTCAATAATGTTTGATATTTTGGGAAGCATCATGGAAGATAAGAAATTCGATATTTGTTTACAGCGCTTACAACAATCTGGTAGCCGGTAGTTAGCGACACTGGCTCACTTGGCTTTTTAAGAACTGACGAATTTATTACATTTTACAACAATAAATGATCTGATATGCAAGGCCGTCGAATTCGTCTCAACGAACACCATCGTATATACCAAGGAAAATCGTCATGCGACGATGAATAAATATTCATGCTAGTACAATTGACATGCCAAGTGTCAAGGATAGATAATGTTAATTTTAGATGATATATGGAAAAATATTAAAATTATTACATCATTCTACTGATATAGTATCGTTTGAAAGGGAATATTTTCCTTTCTTCTCTAAAAACAAATATGTGTAGTGAACAATTCATTTCTCCTTCTTTGGCAGTTTACAAATAGTTTCATTATTACGCAATTTTATAATTCTCATACTTGTCTATATCGCATAAAGAAGTATATATAAACTTTTCCGTAGAACCGTATAATTAAATACGTTCTTGTAGCATGAAACTTAATGGGTTTTTGTCTATGCTAGTGTGCAACCAAGCAGGCAGATCCCTAATTTTATAGGTTCTTGTATATACTAAGTTTAGATAATCTCAGCGTTTCACCGCATGGTGCAGCACCAGTTAAAAAAAACCAGGTCAATAAGCGTGAGTACTCTCTTTTGTCTCTGGTATAAATAATTTGTGCGGATTTAAATATGATTGGAAACGAACTAAATTGCGACAATTTTGAACAATATTAATTCATAAGTTTACTTATGTCCAGTTTTATTCTTTTTAAAAGGATTGTATGTTTGTAATAAGTTTGTTAAGCTACGTATTTTAACATTAACCTTACCAGATCCGGTGAAATGACCGGCTTCAAGGTTTAATCTAAAGTTGTTCATTTATTATTTCTTTCGTTCATCTGACTTTATGTAAATTCTTATATTATCGGATTAATTAATTTCTCAATTTGTGTTAATATAAGAATGTTAATGAATAAAAGTTAGATGAACGAAATAAATAACAATGAATGTAAAATTTTAAATTAAAATTTGAAAACGGTCATTTGACCGGGCCTGGTAAGGTTAGTGTTAATTTACTTTTAGTCATGGACAAGATATTTTACGTTGTGATATTGTTGATACGATAGTACGGCTGAGTCATTTCGCGATTATGATACAATATCGTTCATAGTCATGCTACATCATGGACGAGATATCTTGTGCATTTGCTTATTATAACAAAAGTTGTAATTATAAAGAAACAGACTCACGGAACATCACAACGGTGACGCAGTATAAATATTGTGTCGATAGATAACATTTTCCGTAACAATGTACGAACGGTATTTTGTCGCGAATAACTTGTCTGTATCATCGTGCGAATGGTATTGTGTCGCAACATATCTCGTCAATGGTTACGAAGCGGATAATGATTTATTTGACACACTGCATACACAGCAGTAGAAAAAATTTTTAATTTGGGGATTCTTGAAAGTAAATATATGGTCTACTGAAAGGTAACTGTTCGCAATGTCGTTAATTGTCGTTCGCAATGTTCGCAAAGTGTGATTTGTTTGACGTGAAATTTGTTTTCAGGTGTTCTTAAATATACCAATATTTCGTTTTCAATCTTCTTTCAATTTTTTCTATATTATACTGAATAATTACTTTTTACTATTTCAACCTTCCGTTTCAATATGTAATTTTTCTCTATATACATATTTTTTTCTTTTTTGGAAAATTTTATTTGCAACTACCCAAAGTTTAATGAGTTTTAGAACTCATTTTCCATTCCTACCGTGGTTTTAGTATCGATTTCTTGATAGCTATAGAAGTGACAGGTGATGTTATTGGTGCAGAATGTAAATTAAATTTTCTTTTTACATCATCTATAGAAATAAATTTAATAATAATATTACAAAACTGATTTAAGAAGATAAAGCAACAGGATAAGAAACCATTTCGAAAGAATCAACAATGTCAAGCAGTATGTTGTTAAGCCTCTCGGAAACTTTAAATACATCCGAAGCTGCACTTCGTCTTCTTATCTCCATTTTTCTTGGTAATTAATGTCTTCAGAAGGACATTGTTTCCTTTTATACGATTTTCGTTTACAGTATTTAACATCAATAAATTGTCGTATATAAAATACATGTATACATTAACCTATAGCCTGATCTCATTTTTGTTTGTTACATCAGTGATTGCATAATCAAATTGTACTTCGATTTACTTGTTATGTATTATGATTTCTTATGTATTTCTAGAAATACTTTTCTAGATCTCAATTTTTCATTTTAGAATTAATATTTCCACAGTTTCGCAGCGTTTTGAAGCTGAAGGTTATGTATCCTATATTTTTGTTGCACATGCGTGCGTGATATGTACTTTAATTCCTTCGTAAATTGGTCAAGATTATCCTAATAGTAACTACTGCAATAGGAAACAATATCTTTTATTATTTAGATTGTTTAATCTTGAATCCTAGGCTAAACTTTATACAGAAGTAATTGTATGTCATATTATGAAATCTGTAATTTAATCAGTTAGGATTTATTATTGACTTTGACTATAAACAAACATAAAAGTTGTTTACTGAAGTGTATACTGTCTGGTTATATTAAAATTTATATTTGAATATATATGTTATTATGTGTGTGTTTTAGTGATTGTAAGAATAAAAATAATTACTATTTACTTTAGTAGTAACTCCATTTCTCGTCCTAATCTGTCATATTTCTCTATTCCTTGTTTTATTTTATGCAAATTATTTTACGACGGAAATTGCAACATCATTGCAATATATATATAATATTCTAGCTTAATGAAAGAATTTATATTTACAATTATAAATTATTTTCTTTGTTTTTCAATTGTGCAATTATTGTGGATAAGAATATTGTTAATAATAACTATTGCGTCCCAATTATCCGTATTGTATCTAAATTTCGTATTATTGATTACTTTTCTCTTTATTATCGTCTCTTAAAACTATATATGTTATGATTGTAACCATATAACAAATTTTCACGTACTGGAGTATTATTTTTAGACTAATTAATTAAATTATCATACAAACATTTGCATAGAGTTAATTATTTGTAATATGACTAATTTCGAAGTTGATACAAACGAATTACAATTACGATATTAATAATTGCAACTAGATATGAATTTAATTTGTAAAATGTACGTGAAAAGAAACATTCGTAAAAATATTTCGATGAAACTCGAGAATAATACAATTATAACTGAACTTTCAGGATTACCCATCGCCCTTCTTCACAGATATACTTTATACGGAAAATGTCCAGTTTTTCAACATATATTTTTTGCAACCTGTGGCGTTTTGATTTGCTTGTGGAATTATGGTAATTATTTTTCTTTAGAAAATTATATTTAAATAAAGAAGAATATTCGAGAAAAAGATTATTATTTCTTGAATTTTTTAAATACATTTTCATGTTTTGTCTTACATCTTTTATTGTATTTCAATTATATACGTTTATTTCTTCGAGGAAATGAATTGAGATTTTAGAATGTGTAGTATATTTGTTACTTTAAGAATTATTAAAATATGATGAATTATTCAATAGTAATTAAATCGAAAAGCAATTCGAAAGTTATTTAAAGGTATTGATCGACATACTAAAATAATTTTTCTTTCACGTATTGGAAAGATTTTATAAATTAATTGATTAATTGATAACAGTAGATGTAATTTTCATTCAAAAATATTTTGGATCAATTCTTTAAGGAACTAGTTGATCATAAGTATTGTGTACTTACAGGACTCAATATACTTCATTCAGCAGCAGCAATGTATGTTACATATCGCGTTTTAAAACGCCTTGGTGGTTCCTCTTTATCTGTTGTCATTATTTTTGTCTTCAATATGGCTTATCTCCTATGCGGTATGAAGAATCTATAGTACACTATTATTTATACTTATTTAACAGTTCGTGCGATTTTTTAAAAATATGTAAATTAATAAACAAACAACCTACTAATCTTTGGCAAAAAACATAGGAATAAAAGATATTTGTCTTGTTCTATATAATTAGCTTCATTTTACTAAGAAAATATTACCAATATTTACAAATTGTCCAGAAATCGTGCGAACTATTATATATTATAGTAAAAGTATCGTTAGTTTTGATTGAGCGCAATTTAAAAAAAAATTATGTATGAATATTTGCATAACATGTATTACTTCTTAAATAACGATGATAAATAATTTAATACGTTCGATGCGATATCGATTACTGCTAATTAATAAAACTTTTTCTGTTCACGTGACGGCGGTCATCGGTTAATGTTATGTAATGGATGTATAACAAGTGTACAACAGGTTATATATATATATAATCACCTGTTGTATATATATAACAAAAATATATTATATATATTAATAATATATATAATAATAAATATATATATTTCATCGTTCATTTTAGTTTAAAATAATACGATTTTCTTGAAATTTAGTCCAAATTGATTCCACGTGGTGAATGTATTAATAATATAAATAATTGATAAAGCAAATAATTTCACGTTTATTCAATAGTTGCGTTACTTGGAACTAATACAATTTAATAGATCGTAAAACTTAACGTGTACAGATAATTGTAACTTCGTGGTACATGTTACCGTTTCTCTTGAAATGATATGTACAGGGTGTCCTATATGAGATATATGAGACATTATATATCTAATATATGAGATTAATATATGAGATTTAAAGATCCGTTTAGTACATGAAAAAAATGAAAAGAATTCATATAAACATTTGATAATGTTTTTTTCAATTTACCTTTATTCAAGTTACGGCGAGTTTCTTCTTTAACAAACTGTTATCTGCTTACTTTCATAACAGACTAAATCTCTTTGCATATGAATGCAGGTCTGCAAATGTTTTGCTATTGATTGTCTTATTATTTCTGATTATCCAGTACTGTATATAATAAAATTTAAATTAATCTGTAACTATACTTCCACCGTGTTTTAGTCAAATAAGCAGATTTAGCAATAGAAATATATATATATAAATTGCTGATTAAACAATTATATAATTGCCCGACTAAAATGCGGCAGAACGTCATTTCGAATTAAACACTTTCTATAACATAAAAACAAGGACGAATAGAATTTTTATCTTTTTCGCGTGCTAAATTTATCTCTAAAATGATAACTGCATATTACATAATAGTCCTGTATCCACATGATAAATCAAATATAGTAAAGATATTGTACATTAAAAAATAATATTCGTTTTTATCGTTTATAGGATATTATATGACAAGTACAGATGACTATGATATAAAATGGACTATGCCACAGTGTGTATTAACTCTGCGATTAATTGGTCTTGCGTTCAATTTGCTGGACGGTCAAAAACCCGAGGTACGTACAGAACAACAAATAGCGTAATACACGCGATGGAAGTGTCTAATTGATGAATAAATAGCCGAGTTAAAGAATCGAAGTTAAAATTTAAGTTAAATATAACAATTAAGAAGAATGAATAAGAAACGAAGGAAATTTCCTTCCAGAAGGAAGAAGTTTAACTAATGACATTACCGTTTCAGGAAAAATTATCTGTATCGCAGAAACAAGTGGCCTTGAAAGAACAACCAACGTTTTTAGAGATTGCAGCATTTGCATATTTTCCAGGATCGTTTCTCGTTGGGCCACAATTTAGCATGAAAAGGTACTTAGACTATGTAAATGGACGATATACGATGATCGATACGAATACTGTAAGTCATACTAAAATATTAATTTAGTAATGGAAAAAATTGTAAGAACTTTTTAATCGATATATGAGATATCTCAGATCTTCCTTGACAAATGGTGCCGACATGTTCTATGAGTAAAACTAAGAGAAAAATATTACACAATCTCATAAATAATAAATTAACAGAATTACGACAAAAAGTCTGATTTATCGCTTATATATATATATAATATTATATAATAATATATTTATATTAATATATATATAATTATTAAAAAGAAATGTGATAAATCTCATTTTTCACTGATGTTAGTTTTACATTCATGAAAATAGGTAACATTTTGAAATAAGGCTAAAGCAAATGTTGTCAACCTATTTTCATATTGTGTTAAAGAAAAGATTAATCCATTATTATTACATACTTTGTATTATGTTAATAAGATGTTTTATATAAAACATGTTTACATTTATGTAATATATTTTCTTTAACTTTCGTAACATGGTGGCACACTTTCATGTATTGCTGTAAAACTTATGCAATATAATATAAAGAAAAAATAATTTATTTCTTATATTTTTAGTTCTCTATGAAAGAAGAAATTGAACTTTATGATTGTATCCTTCCTGGTATTTCTCGAATGTTTGTCGGATTTATATACTTGATATTCTATCAATTAGGGACTTCATACATTCCCAATCAATATCTATTGAGTGCAGAATTCCGAGAACAGATATTCTTGAAACGTCTTTTTACGATTGGCTTTTGGGGTCATTTCAATCTGTATAAATATATTTCTTGTTGGTTATTAGCTGAAGGGGTAAGGAAAGCATATATATATATATATATATATATATATATATATATATATATAATATATACTTTTTCAAGTTTAAGCATTTAAAAAAATTGTTGAGATAAATATAGATTAATAATCTGTTGATCAACAAAATAATTTATAATTAAACAATGTTAACAATTACTTATTATCGTTCGCTTTGAATCATAAAACATAATTTACATTTCAGGTTTGTACAACTTTTGGTCTAACTTATAATGGAAAGGATGAGAAAGGTCGTCCTCTGTGGAATGGTTGTGAAAATGTTAAATTGTTAAAATTTGAAACAGCAACTCAGTTTAATGATTATATCTTATCATTTAATATAAACACTAATAATTGGTGCGCGGAATATATTTACAAGAGGTTGAAATTTCTGGGATCGAAAATATACAGTCAGTTTTTCACCCTGGCTTTTCTCGCAGTTTGGCATGGGCTTCATTCAGGATACTATATATGCTTCTTCCTCGAGTTTATTATCATGTATGCTGAAAAAGATGTAAGTCTGATATTAGTTTTACATTAAATATTCCTATATGCAATGATTAAGCAATTGATTATTTACCTGGATGATGATCAGGTAAACAATTGTTTAATAGCTTACTTAAAAGTTTTATAATTTATTATATTCTTCTTGTTATGTTATGCTATATAATATATATAATATCATGTTTATTTTTGGTAGAAGTATACATTGATATTAATGTTATATTTCCTCAAAATATAATTTATTATATTATAACTTATAAAATTGGCCAGATAGATTAAATACATTAAGTAAGCTATTATTCAATTAAATAAATTATTATTAAAATAGTTAATGAACTAATTATTTGTCAATTTAATATCATTATACTGAGTAAAATCTTGTATTAATTTTTGTAGTTATCTCAAATATTGAAGAGACAACAGAAATTACAAAGCTTATTAAACAGTCGTCCAGAACTTCAAATTCTCATATGGATTCTTATGAACATGTATACATTTATTTTTATGGGTTATTGTCTTGTTTGTTTTACATTTTTGTCATACCCTCGTTATCATCAGGTTTACTTTTCTATTTATTATTGTGGTCATATAATATATCTCTCTTATCCACTGATTTCACTACTTGTTAAAATACTTTTTCTCAAAAAACGGTCTAAAAAGCTTGAACAGTAATTTAAATGTAAAAAAGTTTCTAAATAAGTTTTAACTTTTTATTGATGATACTAAATACGAGGAAAGTGATTGAAATGAAATAGTGAAGGGTACATTGTCTTCAAATACTGGGATCGCACATAATTTGTTGAAGTACAAGAAGTATTTATAAACTATTTTTGAAAAGTGCCAATTAAGATAATAAAAATATACAATAGATTTTTTATGAATAGTAGACGGTTGTAATTTCCGCATAAATAGAAGAAAATTTATGTTTAAACTTCCCAGAAATGACCTATTTATACTTTTGGAAATCTTTTTTTAAGAAGACAAAGAAATGGAAAATT
The DNA here is from genome assembly GCA_014825975.1 of Bombus haemorrhoidalis. NCBI lineage: Eukaryota > Metazoa > Arthropoda > Insecta > Hymenoptera > Apidae > Bombus > Bombus haemorrhoidalis. Next base: position 3,133,386 of record CM026177.1, read on the forward strand.
TCACTAATCTTTAATCTTTCGTTAAGCAAAAATTTAATAAATTTGCAATGCAGGAGTATAGTTTTTTAATCATACTTAATGCTTATATCTTGACATATTCATGTTAGGTATGTAAGGAAACATTTTATTTTTGGAAAATATTTATGATTTCATATTGTGATTAGTAGATATAAAGAGATACTTAATATTACTTAAGGATTTATTTTGTGTGATATTGTACACTAAATATAAAAAATTACATCTTCCTCGATTAATAGATGGAATTAACTTTTGAGTATGTACAAAATATTTTTTGTATAAACTTTAATACGTAGAAAATATTTAAGAGAGCTATTACAAATATCTTTATTTTGATTAATATATTTTAAGAAATTTATTTCTTTTAAAAAAAAAACTGTGCTTAGTATCACTTTAGATATAATTTAAGTAGTAAATACTATGCTAAAGTTTCTGTTCTTTTAAAAATATGATGCATTTAAAAATTGAAATACGGAAAGGTATGATATATGATTGATGATGATAAAGGTATGATTATACAAATAAATTAAATTATTGTTTGTAGTAATTTAAGAAGTTATTAAAATTTGTGAAATCAATTTTTCATTTTCGGTTAAATTATAATCAGAATCATAAATGTTGCCGATTTCACATGATTAAATTATTTAATATGTATCATCATTGTAACCTTATATTGTTAAATATATTTGTATTTATAACCTTGTGCCAAAGTTGATGGAAAAAATTTATGTATACGAAAAATGTTAAATTGTGCGATCGCGCGCGAGTGATTTATGGTTGTTTATGTATTATAATCAGGTATATACATACTATCCAAATTGAAACGGGAAGAATGATCGCATTATGTAGTATTTAAGACGTTCCATGCCAACCAATTTTCGGTAAAAGTTGAATTTTTATTAAAATCATTGCCCCCATAGTGCATGTAAAACAAGTTTGTAAGATATGTGATTGTATTAAGATAAAGAAGTAAGTATGTACACTATTTGTAGTACATATGGTTTGAATGGAAAAGATACGCGAAAATAGTGTGGCATGGAAACCATCAAGCGGTTAAAAGTATTTACAAATTGATCAATTTAAAGTCAAGTTATTTCTTTATCTTAAAAGAATGATATTTTAAAATAAATTGTTTGTATAAATATTGAGTTAAAACTTAAGTTTAATTATAAGTATATTAAGTTTAATTATAAGATTGTAGGAAAGAGTGCATATTAAGTTGAGTACTAAGTTCGTTTATTTATAAATGCAAGACTTGTAGTAATTATTGAAATTTTCGGATATAAGGTGTGCTCTAAAATATTTTGACATATATTTCATTAAGATAGCAGTTAGTTTTATTACTAAATAATAATAAAAGTCTAATCGATTTCTCTCCCATTTGGATTCAGTGGACTTCTTGTTACAATAATGATGCTAACTAAACGAAACGTCGGAATAATTCTTCCAAAAGCTTATCTAACACGTTCTTCGAAAAATGTTCATTTCATGATTTCAATGGTTATGATAATTAAACATATCAGGTTAAGTTAAGTCCTTCAAGGATGTATATGATTGTACATAATTTAGTAAGTACTTCTGTATGTAGTATGTATTTTGTAATAGGTAAAGCTTTTCTGATGATGAGTGAGTGCAGCATTATTTTTAATATTTAATATTGCTTTATTTTTGGAAAGAACAATATAGGTTTTTAAGAAATAAACAAAAATAAAAATTTGTCACATATGGTAAAGATGTAGGTAGTAAATTTACAAATAATATCTATTTGAGGAAGTAAAGACAAGTAAATAAAGCTTAATGTTAATCGAATACTTATAATGGTTAAAAATGATATAAAACATTATAAAATTTTAAATATTTAATACAAATCATGGTAGTTTCTTATATTTAAAGAAATTGAAGATCTGTGATTGAAATAATTAATTGGAAGGCAATAAATTATTTTGGATAGTGTTGATAAAGAAAAAATACTAATCTAAACCGCAGTAACGATCTAAGAATGTATTTTTGATAAAATTGAGAAAGTGACTTTATTATAATGTTTTATCAGAAAAGCAGACAATTACTGATAAATATTATGTATAAGTTAATCATAGGCAATGAGAAAAGAAAATTAGCTACCATTATTTTTCACTAGAATAATATTACCAATACAATTTGATTGGAAATTATTATGTTTTGAATGTGTATTTAAGTTTTATAATAGGAAGAAAAGTTTTACAGTGATAAAGTAAAGAAATGATATAATTGTAAGCAGTCAAAAGTGATAAAATAAAATGATTTGTACTTCTTTTATTAGACATATTTATCTTGCAAGAAAAGGAATGAATTTACTACTCAATCTAATGTATTGCAAAGGAAATGTATAAATAGATAAGTAAATACTTTTACCCAAAGAAGATAGGATAAAATATTCAGACAATTTTTTTGGAAGTTATAATAATTCAAAAGAATCTTTCTGAATGTGTGAAATACTTTTATAGATTGTTTAAACAAGTAAGACTAATTTTTACAGTAAAAGTTGTAATATTAACTACAGGTTTACAATTTTTTACAGATATACAAGCGAACATTTTTTTCATATTTTTTGGTGAATATTTTTTCATTGTTATTATATTTCAAACAGTCAAATTATTTATAAAAATATCTTTTTAAATGAAGTATTTTTTTAATATACTTGTATATCAAAATTATAAACTTGGAATTGTAAATCATACCATTGTTTGTTATCCTTTTGTATTCTGTTCCAAATAAATTTGCATTAAATTAAATTTTTATATCTTCTTTAGTTTCTGATCTACTTTTATTGAATTGTGTATATTAATCGAGAAAGAAAATCCATATTACAGTAGCTTTAAAGGAGAAATAAATGTAAAACTAATGAAGTGAAACTTTTTACAAAAGTACAAATAGTTTTATTAAAATATACATATATATTAGTTACAATAATTTTCATTGTGTATCTTGTATTAATCAGAAATTTCCAAGTTTGTTAACTTTCTATACTTGATAATCCTTTGTGAATAGTGCTCTAAAATAATGTTGAAATTTGCAGTAAAGATATTTCAAATTATATAGCTTTTTTCTGATTCATTTGATAATAATTTGAAATTAATAGAGATAAAAGTAATACATATAATAAATTAATACAAATATTATGCATGAATTTCCATCTCAACTTATGGTTAATGATATTAACATTACAAAGTGTCTTTAGTATACTATCATTGACAAAGATAAATAGTATCTAAGTCTAATCGTAAAAGTCACAAAACTTTGTAATAGTAATCACATTACTTACAGATTGATTTTCTCAAAATCTCATAGATGATGAGTATTGTTATTGACTAAAATCTCTATAATTCACGAGATTTACGTGTTTTGAGTATTTGATTCAGAGCATTCTTTTGGAATAGGATTATTTAATAAGGACCACCAGGGCTTGATGGTGGAGCACCATAGTTATCTGAAGGAGGTGATTGCGGTGGGGGTCCATATTCTGCATTTTGTTGTTCCTTCTGTAACATAAGAAAATTACAGCCCTTTACAACTTGTTTTGAGAAATTCCTGTATTTATGATAAATAAGTGCTTCACTGACTTTTAAAAGTCATTTTTTAAATTTATCTAACATTTAATTATTATTTGCTTGCTTATAGTGGATATTTTCTAATCCCAGATAAAATCATTTCTGAATAATTTTTCTCAATAATAAAATATTACATGTCAATTGCAATTATATATGATAAGATATAGTAATGGTAAAATTGATTTTGAAAAAGTGGTTCTTTAAAGTAATGCTAATTTTTTTACATACATATCTTTATATGTATTTATATACACCACAAATGTGAGACTCTGTGTATATACATTATGAAGGTAAACACAAATTCACAAGTTCATAAAGTATGTAATATAATATTGTTTATTTTAATATTCATTCATTAGTAATGATTATCAATTTAATCATTTTAATTTTAAGCAGTATTAAGTAGATATCTTGATTAGATTCTTTGAATGCAGTTATTATAATAAATATTTATAATATTCACAATTGTATTTATTTAGTGTCTCATTTTTGCTCGACGTCCAATCACTCGAATTTGTTTACAATCATCAGCATAATTTTGCTTTAAATGTTTAAACTTTGTATACTTTACCTGTGTCTTATATCGAATGAAATAAACTTCTGGTTTGCTGGGTTGCGTTGGTGCTTGAGTCGGAAGAACAACTTCTGGAGCCTCTTCCGGCTTTTTCACTAGTACGTAGATCAAAGTCTTTTCTTCATCTTGTGGCGGTAATGGTGGTAGAGCTGGTGCTGTTGGTGTTGGTGGAGTAGGTGCTTTTATAAACACAATTTTGTAATGTTTTTGTGGTGGTGCTGCGGGTGGTATGTATTTTGGTGGTTTGTATTCTGGCGCTTCCGGAGGTGGTACATGAACGTAAACGTGTTTATGGACGATAGGTTGTTGTTGGGGTGGCCCATAGCGGTCTGGGGGACCATAACTACCGCTTGAGAGACTAGCACCGCTCGATGGAGGGAAGTACGAGCTAGGTGGTTCCGGTGCTGGTTTCGAGTATACTGTCGTAGAAGCTACCAATAGTAGCGTGGTCTGAAAGAATTTTCAATATCTCGAAGTTATTATAATGAAATTAAAGGATAAGGAGAAAAAGCGAGGAATGTTCATTTTTCGTGATTTTCCATTTTGTAACATATTTTATTTATGACAATTGGAACTGCAGAACTATCAAATCGCAATGATTATAATGTTCAAAATAATTCTTTCTTATGATGTCTAAATAAGGTACAAACTTCATTTTATGAACAATATGTTAAATTCATTGAATATTGTTCCTTTTCTATTAGACTAAAATATTAAAGTTTCATTTTTTCGATAAAGCTGTTTTGTATCATCTTGATTGTAATTCGAGAAGAAGAAAAGTGATAAAACTGGGCATTTGACATACGTCGTACACACATAGTAAACATGAAGTTGTATAGTAATTCCGTTTAGTAATCACTTTGTTAATTATTCTATAGCTAAATTTATATTATGTCGCGACATTCATATATGTAGAAAGTATTTTCATCAAGTTAAAAATTAATTAGTATCACCTATTTCTATTTTCTAATTTTGTGACCTTTCCATTTTATCTAGTTATGAAATGCATAATATTAATAATAAGTTCGCGCTGGGTTTAAAGTTTTGAATTACTCGGATTCAGAAGCCTACTTACGATTTGGGCATATTTTTTATATCCGTAGCGAATATCGTATCATATTTTGTGATAAATAAAGGTTTTGAGTTCAAGTTCTAATTCATTAGCTTTACATATAAATTAGTTAATAATTTTGATCCATTAAATCCAATAAATGTGTTTAAAGTAAATCTAACGCTAATAAATGTAGAAGTCAGCAGTTGCAAATAACCACAATTAGCTTAATGGATTTGGCTAAAAAGGACAGTTGCATAGTATCAGCTGTAGACGTTTAATTCACATTTAATTACATTTTCCTTTTAGGGAAACAGTAGAAAAGCATTGACATCATTTTAAACCCGTTTTAGATGCACTATTCACTGAGTACGATAATTACAATAGATTCTTATTCTTCCGTAGTTCGAATTCGTCTTGATGTCTACTACGATGTAATGAGAAAAAATATGATCGTACTTAAGAAATCCAAAGTGAGCTTGGTTTCTTCACGAAAACAAACTATTTTTGAAATTTTTTATTATAGACATTTATTGTAAACACGACACTAATAAATTTCGGTTTAAGAATTTTTTGTTACGTAGTTTTAAATGTGTCGTGTTAGACGGACCAATATTTATCGAAACAATGTTAAAAATAGAATATTAATGAATTTATACTGAGTTATTGAAGTCAAATGTAAGGTTTTTTAAATTTTACTTTTACATTATATAAATTTTACTTTTTATTTTTACCTAAAATATTTTATTTTTATTTTTTGAAGGGATTGAAATTCTTAATTGAGTTAAATAATAAAATTCTTTCAACGAGTATCAGACAAGAATGACAAGAATAACAAGACATGATAAAATAATTTATTTTCATGCAAAAAAGCGTAAGTCTTAAAACATATGTAACCTTTCATATCTATCGATTGCTAGTAAATTTAAATAAACAAACACATTAAGTTCGAAGTTAATATTATGCAAGAATTTGATTTACGTTTTCAGAATATATTACAGAGTTATCTAGAATTAATTCGATATTCCGAATTAATTCTTTCACGCCAAAATTTAAATTAAACATGAATTCGAATAAATGAAAATAAATTCGGTAGCGAAGATGATCAAACATATTAGCCAGAATCAGATAGTGGCAAAGTAAAGGATTTATGATTTAATTTTTTTTAGAACTTAAGTAATTTGTCTTTATTAAGTATTGGTATTAATAGTTGACAAAAAAATAGATTTTCTTAAGGAAAAGGGAGAAGAGAGAGAACAAAGACGGCGTAATTAAAGTATCATACTAATTATTTCCAGTGCAGTGACTATATTTCAAAAAATAAGTAGTGCCTTTTACTTTTACTCTCGCATCCTGGCTTTTCCTTTTCGAGTTTCCTCGCTCTGTTTATTTTTTCTTTACGCGGGAGAATCTGCTGCATTGTTTCTTAAAAGTCGTATAATTATCTCCTTATTGGCTGATTACGAAACTAGTTGAATAGTAGATTAATTGGTAGTAGACTTCATTGATTTCGTGAAAGTTTCTTTAATGGAATTCCCATGATTAAAATGTCAACATAAATGAGCATCATTAAATTAGAAGAATAATATGTTTCGGATAACGAAATGAGCCAATTATCATATAAATAATATGTGATTTTTCGTTTGAATCTCTTAATTAATTGAACCGCTTTTCATCACTTTATTTATTTTATCTCGACTGCTATGTTTTGAGTAATAAGTTTATAGAGACAATTGCAGAAAGCTTCTCCGCCCTGCCACCAGAGATCTACGCTGCCGTGTTAATTTAGATAAACGTTTCTGGTCAAGAGTCAAGAGGTTTCGAGAAAAATGACTTCCGAAATATAAACTGTTATATTTTCAGTCTTAATACAGAAACGGCTTCCTTATTTAATATGCATATAGATAAGCTATTTTCGTACTATCTGGTAGCAATGACGTTACAGATATGTGACTTAACCTTTCCACTTAACCTATTGTAATGCGATACGTGAAACTTTCCCACTAGTGTTCTCACTTCAAGCACTTCCTACAAGCACAACTTCCAAATAACTAAGTTATTAATTGACGAGTCTAGCAGCGGACCCAAGTCGGAACTCTCTTTTTTTCTCTTCGTTCTCCCTACATCTCTCTCGGCATTTCTTCAATCCCCACACAATAAAAACGTTTTATTTAGCTTAAACTCATTATTCTTTATCATTGTTCTTTCGACTAAATATTTAGATCAGATGTTTATCAGAGATTATCTACAAAAGAAAAAATTTTATCTTATTGTTAAATTGAATATTTCGTTTAATTTTCATGTTAAACTTTTGTCATGCTTTTTTGATCATGAACATTTAAACATTTAAATATTGTTTTGATTATGCAATTCGTTTTATAAAATGAAATATTATTAATTTGCAACTTTTATTATACGATCTTGTACAAGTATTATTTTGCTATAAAAAGAATATTGTTTAATCAAGTGATCACAAATGATATAAAGTGTATCTATGTACATAGTGTACAAAGTGTGTCTCATTTAATCGATCCACGTTAATATGTATCTTCTAAACTATACTTCATTCCAGAAAGTTCAAAACGTATAATATATGTCACTTTACAATTGTAAAATATTAAATGTAAAATATTACGTACAATACATACATAAACATAATTAAATTATTATATCAAAATATAATTAATACAAAACATAATTAACTTATTGATCGCCACAGTGGTCATTGGTCAACCCACGTTTTTTATCAAATTTCTTAGAATGATTAAAATAAGATAAATTTGTGAATGACTTAGATAATACTCTTAGAAAAAATTGCGCAAATATATAATATAATATTTCGTTTTATAGTTTCTATACTTTACTTAATATTTCAGTTTATTTAGCATTAAAGAATAAACACTGAACAAGTTCACGCATATGTATATTATGTCATCATTATGTATATTATATTTACGTTTAATGTATATTGTAATAAATAAATGTATTTAGAATGCATGTAGAATAACTGTCGCTAAGATAAGAAAAAATATGTGTACCAAAAGACCTTCTTATAACAGACATAAAGTCTGGTGTACAATAAAATATTATTATTATTCATATATTCATCAGTACGGGTATTATGTATGTATGTATATGGGCATGATGCCATGTCTGTCCATATTGACCGATTTAACAGTAGAAATGAGTGTGTTATATTTGTAGCTATCAAAGAACTGATTTTTGTATGCATGTATGGATGTTTATGTTCAGGCCTAATTCTTGTATATTTTTACGAAAACATTTGGATATTATTCTGACTACTTATACGATTATTGGTGAAATTTTCACAATTATTTGCTGTCGTATTTTTGTTATTTCTTCTCTTCTCTTGGTATTTCTGTTATGCTGTTGTCGTTGAGGTTGCTAATTTCTAATAGGTATATCATTCTGTTCTTTTTACCTATTAGTTCTGTTGTTTGTTATTGTATAATTTATCTGTATTGTTCTATGCCAATATATCTTTACGTCATCATTTTCTAATACTGTTTATAGTTTGTATGTATAGTATGATTACTTTTCTATTGTGAATTTATACTTTTGTATGATTTTGTGAATGATCCCTGTTGCTTGCTTATGTCTGTTTGTGTATAATGTGTTACGTTTCATGGTTTCTGACGTGAACTACTATTTGCTGTATTCATCATCTTCGATTTTTTCTTTCAATATGTATTTTTTGTAATTTCTGGTAACTTAATAACTTGGTCCCAGATGGCTATCATAAATCCTGCAATTTCTGGTTACAAATCTCCTTCTTCGAGCCATGGATATGTCAATTCAGCGTTTATATTATCTTGTTCCACGATATTTATACGTTTTTCGTGTAATGGTTTTGTCTTACATCTTTCTATTGTTTGGTCTGGTAATTCTGGTTATTCTGGTGTATATATCTAGCATATTTATATTTAGATTTAATCACCTATATTGTATATTTTCTTGTGTGATTGCTGTGTGTATATCTGTTCCTCTTTGAAAAGATGCTGCGAGTGTTTTTATCTGCTTATTATTATTATTATTTTAGTCTATTGTATTATACCGCGATTTTAGTTCATTTACTCTCACGGTAAAGTGTATCAAAATTCCTGTGACAGAATCTCTTTCATAAAGAAAGGATAAAGCAGATATATCTAATGATGAGGAAATGATAGAATTGAAGATAAGGAATACTTTAACGGTTAACGTGATTATTGCATCGGTGTTTCCAGGGAACAATACAGGAATAGTTACGTCGGCGAGAAAGATAACGAAACGGTCGTTGAGCACCAACACCGGCCGAGCAGCGAACAGTGAAATTTCCTCGAAGATGTGGGAACTTACTGTTAGTTGTTGACGATCCAGCAGCGCCAAGATCGCGCGTGGGTGTCGGTTTACGTAGTTTCTTCGAATTTCGTTCCGTACGACAGGAAAGGGAGAGCAGTTGCATAAGCGTAACAATTTAACGTGGTAGAAAATTGATTGCGAAACGGTCACAACTGCTCTTTCGTTGCGTTTCTAGTATGTATGCGCTTACAATGGCTCACGGAAGTATTCGAACACGCATGATAGAATTTTTTGATGAATATATTAATTGCAGTAAAGAATACAGATCGTTCCTACTCTGGAACAAATTGCATTAATTATACTTGCATTATAGTTAACACAAAGTCCATCTACAAAGTTCGGGACAAAATTTATGCAACATGTTAGTGAGGTTAAGCAGGTAAAAGGAATTCGTAGAAATTTATATACGAAAGTGCTTTGCTGAAGAGTCATGAGGGTTCAAAAATTTCCGGGAAGGCTTTCCTTGAGACTCCTTATGCAGAATCGTAGACAGTATTATTTATGGGGTTATGCCAAACAGTTGATTTATGAAAATATGGTAGAGACAGAAAACCAGTTTTGGGAATACATTTAAAATGCATTTACCATTATTATCACGACAGCAGAAATATTTGAAACAGTCCCACAATCATTAGTTCGAATGAAAGCTTGCATTCTTGCAGAAGCAAGAAATTTCGAATATTTATTTGTTGTGACTGCCAAAACAATTAATACAAATTTTTACTAACGTTTATATAACTCTTCAATAAAGCATTTTCTGACATAAATTTATATGAACTTTCTTTATTTACTTAACCTATTACCACGTAGTATAAATTTTAAAATCAAAAAAATTAAAATAAAAATCTTCTATAATGTAGATATTATGACAGTTTCGGTTATAACTACTTGGTCGTACCTATTTATGACATTTATTGGAAAAATCTAGCAGCATTTGTTTTATTTAGCTTTACATTACAAGGCACATATGATATAAGTAACAGTTTTATAATGAAACAACTAGAAAGTAAAAGTTGTGATGACCATTCAATTTGTAGTAAATATCAGTAGCAGTCCGAATAAAAATATAGCCTCATGAAATTATTCAAATACTTATCACAGAATTTTTTAATAAATTTATTTATTATATGACATTTTTTGAAAATTCATTACTGTAATGAGATACGACCATCTTCATTATATATTATAATAGTAAAATTTGAAATCAATGCAAAAATGTATATAGAAATTACAAGACACTTACTGCAAACATAAGCTTTGAGCAATTAGTATGCTACATGAATAGCAGTCTTAAACATGTAGCTAGTACTAAAGATGGTCTCACTACCGATTGTGGCCTATTAATATATATAGGAAGCAATTAACTTTCCAAATATTTTGTTGGTTTTTGCAAATTGTATGCTGTCAATAAATATCCTGTAAGTCTTATGTAAATTATTAGATCTGTTTCTAATTTCACTAATATAATCACGAAAGTCATATTTCGTTACAGCTGTTTTAGACGGCTGTAGAGACGGCTGTTGTGGCTGATTATGGCGAATAATTTACTATTTAGATACTTTGCTGATCTTTGCAAAGTATACATTCCCAATAAAAATTGGGTCAATGCGTAAGTTCGTGCCCGATTCAATGGATGTCAGTAGATTATTTGTCTGCAAGTCACATCTGTGACTGTATGTGCGAACTTAATGGAGAATAAAAGGGAGACATTCGATCGCTATTTCAGCAACAGACTTTTGTGTTTCGATAGTTTCTATATCGTAAAGCAAAAATTTTTAAAATGAGCGAAGGAAAGATTCGTTTGCGTCATGTCATGCTCTACGAATTCCAGGAAGGTGTAACAGCGGAAATTGTCGTAAAAAATATTCAGGACGTTTTCCAAGACCATACATCACTTCTTTGTACAATAAAAAAGTTTCTCCGGAACTTCTTCAGTTGAAGTTGGATTATTTTCTGATAAATTAAGCAGAACGTCATCGTTTATCATTTTCCGCAATTTGTAGAGCATAACACGATGTATCTGAATCTTTTCCTCGTTCATTTTCAACATCTTTTTCTTATAATGTAAAAACTGTCAGAGAACAAATGTCTACTGTTGAAATAACACTTGAATATCGCTATTTTTATCTGCTATGAAATTCGAGCATGCAGCAACAGATGTGACTTGCAGACAAATAATTTAGTGACATCTATTGGAAGTAGGCGTGAACTTTTGCACTAACCCAATATCTTGTATCCCTATGTCAATTTTTAGATCCATTTCAGAATTCACCAGTATAATTGCGATAGTCGTGTCTCGTTATAGTGCTAATGAGATATCAAAATGTTTTGTATAATACAGTGGGATCCGCGATATCCGAAGATATATTATACGAATGTTTTCTTAACAAGATAATTGCAGTAAATATTGCAAGCAATTCTCTGCTTCTGTTTTTTAGTATTACATGTACCTCTTACAATTTCATATCTTCCCTATTACCCTAGTACGAAGCTAATATTGTACGTATTAATAATGTGTATATAAATATATTATAAACGCGTGTATAACAACATCGAAGAAATAATGTATTGTATCGAGCGTCCAAGGAAAGGTCCAAAAGAGGTGTGAAAGTGTTGCAAAAATTACAAGAATCTATAACGTTAGAAGAATAGAAGATCTACGATTGCTATCAAGAAACAAAAACAGAGAAAAATTTTAATGGAATTAAAAAATAGGTATCTGGACTTTATTATACGAGAGCAATGTTATACTATATTTCGATAAATCAGCAATGTAGTATGCTAGTTTCTAGATTTATATTATGCGAAAAGTTTTGAAATCTAGATAATAAGGGTTCCCAACTTTAAGTTCCAATGCTAAATACTGAAAAAAGAGAATTATAATGAAAGTGACAATGAAAATCTGCCCTATTTTGAAATGTTCATGGCATTAGAAACATAGAATATAATTTAATAAAGCCCAATGTAGGAATAAATTGGTAATAGCGAGCAATTTAGTCAGCATCTTTGATTTTTTTAAACTTCAATATGTTAAAAAGGACTATTTAAATAAGCAAAATATCACAATGAAGTATCGTGAACAATTATAAGTACTTTTAATTTTACTGTAAAACTATATCTAAATCTAATCTCAATCTCATTATATGAATGCTATTAAGTGAAAGGTGTTAAATAGTAAATAGGTAAAAAAGAAATTTAATTCAATATTTATTGATAAAATAGTCGAATAATGAAAGCGTTACAAAATATATAACAAAAAAAATTAAAAAAGTTCAATATGTAGTTTGCGTTAGGGTTAGGGTTAGGTTTAGCTGTAATGGATGAATCGTGAAAAAAAAATTAACGAAATTTAATGGGATTTATATTAGATTGAGATTAGGTTTAGTTAGTGTTAAAGTGGAATTAAAAATATTTACAATTCTTCGTGTCACCTTTTTCCCGATATTTTGATTGTTTAAATAGCGTCCTTTTTAACATATAAAGTTTGAAAAAAGTTGGAGATACTGACCAATGACTTACCGTCACTGTTACTTTCACTGTTAGCTTGTTTTTTTGTATATTCTTTCATTATTATTATTACTTATTTATTTTCTCCATCTGTATCGTATAGTTTTTGGATAAATGCCATAAAACGTTAAGCTTACGAATCTCAAACCTTTAACTTAAAACCTGAAATTTATATTTTCAAAACCTGGCTACCTAAGATATAGCTATAACAATATCGTATTCTTTATAATTGTTATTGTAATTATTCTTTTTAAGATATATGATAATGTATCGGTGTTCGATATTTCATTTTTGATTTGAAGTCTTTCTATATTGAAGATGGTTCAGAGTATTTCTGTTATCAATTTTGAAGATGCTTCAGGACCATGACTAATGATACGAAACGATAAAAACAAGACAGACAAATATTGATTAGTTATCATGAAAGGTAGATTGCTTTGTGAAGTGTTATAATTAAAAAAAGGACGCGTGTTTTACTATCCGGATTCCTTCATTCGAATAATTATCTCTTTCCTAATTAATTCGGTTATCACAAATTCTGCTATATACAGAATGTCCAGTTTAACTCGAAATGTTCAAATATCTGCAATAATACGAATGATACGACAAATTTATTAGACAACAGTTGTATGATCTCGAGAAAGACATATTGTACTTTTATCTATTTGATCTTGCAACGACCTTAAAACGTCATGTAAAGTATTAAATACATAGTATTAAATTTTCAAATGATGAATTTTTTTTATTATATATTTGTTATATATGCTTGTTGCTGGCATTCAGACGTTTCCAAAACATTACAAACCCGTGTCTTTTACATCATCCACTATCGAGATATAAACTTTAAAATTCGATATGCTGTCAGCATTATCGTTACCTAATGTATACCACATAAAGATGTTTTTTATAATGCTACTACTTACATTGCATTGTCAGTCAGTTGTAAGTTGTAAGTGGAGTAAGTGGAGTTGTAGGTGGAGTGAGTGCAGTCACTTGTAGGTTAATTCCTTGCATTGTTCTGCGGAATTTTGAAATCCACATTTTGATAATAGATGGTACATAAGTATTTCTAGTAGTATTTCTGTTATATATATAGTATTTATATTGTAGTATTTCGGCAACGTCTGAATGTCAGTTATGAAAGTATGAATTAAAAAATGGAAGTATTATGGAGGCTACAAATTTTAATGTCATTTTTACAAGATGTTTCAAGGTGATCGCAAAATGAAACGTATAAAAACATAATATGTTCCCTTTGACGTCAAACGATTTTTACCTGAAACATTTTTTCGCATCATTCGTACTTATCGAGATATTTGACCGTTTCCAGTTAAACAGAACATACTGTATGTATGAAAAGTTTCTCAAATACTTTCGTGAACCACTGTACGTAGGTGCTTGCTTACGACAGATTGATCACGTGAGTACGTGGTCACATGCACACGGAATACGCGATCAACTTTCATCGTGAAAACAATTCGGCTACTTTCGAACGGCGGACCAACTGCATCGTTGTACATTTTTGCTCTCCTTATTCGTACGTTCGGATGCTTGACATTGCATTGATGAGCTTTTTCTTCCGTGAACGTTTTATTGATCGGAACGAATTGGAAGATTAATCATCCATAAAGGTGCATCGTCGTTAGCAATACAATCGTGAAACGAAGTAATTACATTAACTATACAGGCTCTGTATTTGAGAGCAAATTTATTTGCTTCTTTTCTTTTATCATTTTCAATGAAGTAAAGGGTCTAAACATTTTCATTTCATTACATTTTTTTAGTCTAATAAAACACAGTTTTTAGTTTTTTACACACATTATAACTGTTATAAGACAAATTTAAAGAGTTATAGTATAAGAGTTAATATCTTTGATTTAAAAATTTTGGTACACGGATTTATCATAAGCGATACAAACCTTTTTGTTCATCGGTAGTCATCATCGACGACAGAAATTTAATTTTGATTACTAGTAACTAATACAAATAACCGGTATTTTTTTTTATTACTTTTCCAAAAAATGTTCAAAATAACCGTTATTTTGGTTCTCTGGTATTTTATCGATATTTTTTTTTATTATCCCACTTTTTGTTTATAATTACATTGATATACGTTAAAAGATTAATAAGATTGAAACTGGTGTGTTTATTTTTTGCAAAAGTTAGGGGAGTGAAAAATTTATATATGCTTTAATGTGAACTTTTTATTTATAAACAATCTTTAATTTAAATTACAAATTATTCGTTTGTTTTAATTAATTGAAACTTCGTTAATAAATGGAATTGCACAATCATTTACTTTGAAAGTGCTATAAGTTCATTTTCTATAATCTGTAGTTTGCCCAAATAGTCGAGGCACTAATGATCAAAAACAAATGATATTGAAATTAATCAATAGTACTGTGTGTTTCTTGCTCTTTTCTATAAACATGTATAGATTGAAGCATAAAACATGAATTTTAAATAATTAAAATTTAATGAACTGTACAATTTTGAAAGTGTCTTTGAGTCTATTTATGACACTGAAGGAAGATACTGGTCGAACTAATTCTAAAAAAAAACCAAGTAGATCTTATGAGGATTTTTCAATCGATGAAAACGTCGCTTCAATATCTCCAAACAAAGGAAGATGAACTTAGACAAGTTTCAAAATAAACGGTTCAATTTATCGATTAAAAGAGATATCTATATTTCCATTTATGCTATACTGCCAGTGTAAACATCATATATGCTCATATGTTCATAGTAAGGCTCATAACCTCAAAAAGTTTTATAACATAATAAACTAAATAAAATAAATTATAAAATATAAACTTTTTTCTCTTTCATCGTTAAGATGGGGGAAAAATTTCGTTTCTGTAGTAAAATGCATGTGAAGTGTACGATTCTGGCCAGATCTCTGCTTTAAAATCAAGTGAAATCGTAAAATGTTGATGCATCGACGCCTACGAAAGAAACACGGCCACATTCGTTATGGAATTTAAGTATGAAATTGACTTCTCGGTATCTTTTGTCGGAGACAGCTCGAACAAGGTAAATTAAAGAGAAGGAAAAGAGAAAATTTCACATGGTATGGTTATACATATGTGATATGTAGATATGTGAAACACATAGAGTAAATAAAATTAACAAAATCCTCTGTTTTTAACAGTACGTATTTATTTTAATAATTTTCGATGTTATCGATGTTGCATTATTTTATGCGATATTTTAATAAGTATCCCAGATTAAAATATATACAAAGTACAAATAAAAACAGAAGGCAAATTATGAAAGCGAGACTGAAAATGATGTAAAGAGACTGCACTACTAATTAGAGCAATTTGCCTAGAATACTAAGAGATAGCGTACCTTCATTTAGAGTAATGCAATATTAATTACTAGTAAGAAGGATGGAATAAGACTGAAAGAGATAATACAAATCTAACACTATATCAAAGAAATATTGATATTTCTATGTTTAATTACATATTTTTGTAATATTATTAATATTTTACCTATATTCGTATTCCGATTATTATCTAAGCTTGTAGTGAGCGAAAGATTGATGCAAGAATAATAATAATAAATAATAAAAAATAATGATAATAATAATTTGATATATTGAATATATCAAATATCTTTCATTTTTATGAGATGTTAATAATTATGATTATCCTTTTTCACGTATTATAACATTACATTACATATATAGCGTAAATGGAAGCCCATAACATATAATTATAGACTAAAATGGGTAAAAACGTTTTACAATTGATACGGTTACTTTGATATAAGTTTCTTTTAGAGCATTCTAATTCTCTGCAGATTTGGAGCGGAAAATGAGGCTGGCTGCTGAGTATTAATTGCGAATTATCATAACTGGGGTATTTTTTGCTCGGTTTCTTTTGACTCTATAAAACTACTGTGAAATAATTTTTGTTTTTTGAAATATGGTTACTTATGTATCTACTCATATATTTTTATCATTTTGTCTGCTTTACTTTACTTTCTTGCTTATATTTGGAACCGGCTTATCACCTAAGCTTGTAATGGGCAGAAACCCACGTATAATAATAATAATACATAATAACAAATAAAAATAAATAAAAATTTTTGTTTTTTTAGTCCACAGTATTTGTATTTCGTATTTGTATACGTTTAAAATAGAAAGTTTTTAGATTGAACGAAAATGCTGCACTTTTCTGTGTAAAACAGAGGACTTAAAAGTTTTGAGTATATATTAAAATATGTAATACTCCGAGTAAATAATCGAATAACTATTTTTACAATATTTTATTTTTTACATTTTGCTTTACTACTTATCCCATTTTATCTTTATAAATTGTATTCTTGTATTTTTTTGGAACTGTTAATCATTTGATTTAATACAAAGTTTTATTTTAAGCGTACGGTTTATTGTACTTGACTAAGTGTACGTCCTGTTTTTGATTGTTCCTTTCTGTTTTACATCATTTGGTTGAAGTTCCTTCATTATATGATCCTAAATATAAATATCGAAAATTTGTTTAATTTCAAATGCCTTGTTGATAAATTTCATTTTTACAACGTTTTGATACAATTTATTCAGTTAAGTGAACAAATTAGCAGCTTTCTTTTCATCTAATTTCTTTATTATTTCTTAGATATTTCGAGACAGCTTTTAGCGTACAAACCTGTCAGTTGTGATTTCACTTTTGGAATAGAATTCAAATTGCATGCATCGAGATAGTATATTTCAGTTGCAAATTGCGAACAAATTATAGACGATCCGAAAGCGAAGTTGTAACATGTAAGGGTAGCCAACAGGTTCTACAGAAGATCAAATTACACGAAGATCAGTCGTGAAGAACAAATCGCTGACTGCGGAAAAATAAGCAGCAACGGGTTGTTAAAAATATTACCTACTTTAGCTACTATCACACATCATACCCGTTACAAGGCAAATTAAAAAGTTATGGTATATAAGTAATTATAGATTTCTGTAATTTAAAACTTTTGGTTACGAATAACCATTACAAATGGTTAAAATTTTTTTGATTAGCGGCAAACATTATCGATGATGGGAATTTTATTTTGATTACGGATAACTATTATCGATGACGGAAATTTAATTTTGCTTACCAATAACCAATATAGATGAGCGAAATATTTTCTAGTTACCAGTAACCATTATCAATGGATCGAATTTTATTTTAGGTGTCGATAACCATTATCGACGGCAAAGGTATACCTTCGTTACACTGGAATATTGTCAATTGTTGTTAATATACTGATGGTTTGTACATATTTATTGACAACCTGAAAAAGATTAATTATGTATTTTATTATGCCAAGAAACAGTATGAAAATAATATGTGAAACAAAGAATGACATACAATAAAATATTGTATTACAATATTTTTATCCTATTTTTTGTTTCATATATTTTCATATCATTCTCTTCGCTTAATAACATATATGAGTTTTATAATTAAGCTTTTTATGTTGTCAATGAATACTAATTATCAGTAATAATATAACAATTGACAATAGTTGAATTTAAGTAGAAAATTTTTGTTACCGATATTGGTTAGCGGTAAAAGAAAAAATTTCCACTATCGATAATAGTTAACAGTAACCAAAACAAAATTCGGGTCATCGATAGTAGTTATTGGTAATCTAAAAAAAATCTGGTCATTTATATTGATTATTTGTAATCAAAATTAAATTCTATCATCGATAATGGTTCTTTGTAATCAGACAATGGAAAATTAAGATTTTTTAAGCATTTTATTTTTCAGAAATTTCTTTGAGATTTATTGATAACTGGCTTCCCAAATTTAATTAGAATTAAAATTAATTTTTATTCAATAACATTTCTTCAAAAAATGTTCCTAAGATAACTGTCATTTTCGATTACTGGTTAGTACGCATTGCCAAATAAGAATCAAGAAATTATCCGAATTCGAACTTTCACTGTATCCACTATACATATATTTCTCGGATATCGATACGATAAGTCTTCATACGATTATGAAAGAAATTCTGAATCACTTCGAAAAAATACTCGGAAGCGCTTTGGGAAATTGAAACTTGTACGAGTAAATTTTGGTTTTATCTTTGGAATCATATTCTTTCGAGGGAGAATATTTAGAAAGAGAGAAGAAAAACATTTTTAATCGAAACTGGAGTACTATTGGAGTGACTATTCGAGTCAGATATTATAATTTTGTTTATCATTATATATGTACATACAATACAGGGGATTTCATTTTAATTGATCCACGCGAATATCTGCTAAACTATAAACTATCCGAAAAGGTGATTCAAATAAAACTTACTTTATTTTTAGAGGGATATCTTGCGATGATCGCAAATCTTATTTAGGCGGACGCGCCTTCGAGATTTCAAGGTGAACTCTATTTTCTTAAATGGAACTATACATTTTTCTATGCACCATTCGATGCATTTTTTAATTCTCTACAAAAAGATATTAAGGTACTTGCATTGAAAAATGGTTAGTTTAAAAGATATTTCAACTTTCATCTTTTAAAACTTACCGTATCAAAGACAAGAAAAGATGGCAGCGCTTTATGTTTACATTCTCTTCGTCTGTTGTGCACTCAATTCCACGAAATTAAGATCGAAATATTTTTTAAACTAGACACTTTCAGATACAAGTACCCTAATACTATCTTGTAGAGAATAGAATATTGTATAATTCACATTAAAAAAAAAAGAAAAAGAAAAAATAAAGAGCGCCTTGAGATCTCGAAAACGCCTGGATTTAGGCAAATCTAGACATCATAATAAGACATCCCCCTTGAAATGGAACAAGTTTTATTTGAAACACTTTTTCGAATAACGTGTGGCAGACATTTTCTTGGCTCGATTGAAACAACATTTGAAAGAACTTTTCACTAGATTTGTTAAAAAAATAACACAATTGCGATTGTTTCACATTTCTCATAAACTTTGCCCCCCTTTTTCTTTAGCCAATTTTTTTGCATAAACGGTCGACGTGCAGAAAGAACGTGGCATCGTGAAAATTGGAAATTCAGAAAATGTGAAAAATTAGTAGAGGCGACAAAGTTAAAGAACTGACACGACGAAGGAATCGAACAACTCACCAGATAGATCAACATCGTTGTATTTCGCGGCGACCGAAGAGGGTACGAGGACGAAAGGTAGATGTCGCAAAGGAGAACGTCTTTCACCGACGATCTTTCACTGTTGTGCCGGCTGGATCGACACATTCGGACTTTTATACGAGCTGGAAGAGGGGAAAAGGAACATCCTCGGTCCTCTTCCTTCGCTCATTCGATCATCGATCGGGCGATCTTCGTTCAGATGACTACGTAACCCTGATCTTATTACGGATTAACGGCATCCCTGGTTTTCGTCTTGGCCCGTCTAGAATGGTTTACAGAGGCGAAATTTACACCGGGAAATTTTTCGCCATTCAAACCGGTGTGATCGGAAGCGCGAACAAAGGATCTTCTTTAATTTACCGTGTATTTTATTTTAATTAATTTAATAGAAACGCTTTCGCGTGATCGTTATCCCGCCGCGTCGAGATTCTAGAGAATCGATCGACGATACGTCCATTAATTTCATTTTTCAACAATATTTTTCAGCCGTTCTGCTTCTTTGTTTATCGAGTGTAAATGTGAGAATTAAATTTTGCAGATTTCTTTCACACGCGGCACACATGTTCGTAAGCCAATTGTAACGAATATATTCGATAAACCTTTCTTCTTGACAAGGTTTTTTATATAGCAACTCGAGCGAAAATATCCTCGCTCTTTCTTATAACGGCATTAAAAGAAACGAAAGCACAAATCATATTACTATTACGTAGTTACGTATGATTCCTTTAGATGGCAGGATAAAAACAAGAGTCGACACAAATTAGGTTATGGCAAATTTGCGTTTACCAAACACAGTTCGGTCACCAAAACGATAACAGCTCGATGCTTGTCGTCGTAGCTAATTTCGACACACGTGTTTAGTTCATGAATACTTGAGATAAAATTTTAATTTCCAGCATGTATGAACCTGTGATTTCAAGAACGTTGAACATCGAACGAAAGAGGGAAGAGTCACGGTATAAAGTGGTTGTGTATGATTTTGTGGAACGAAAGAGGAAAGAAGTGATGGTGCAAAACGGTTGGGTACAATTTTGGCAGTAAGCCTCATTGTCACGCTGCACTGGAAGAAAGTCTGAATGAAGGTGTAACAAGAGGGCGACGTAGCGCGGCGTTTAAACGCCTCGTGAAACGATATTGCATGAAGGAGATTTCGTATTGCAACGGATCATTCGGAGATTACAAGAAATCAAAGCCCGGTTACATCAAAGCCCGTTATTGAGTAAGCATCGCTGCAAGGATGTAGTGGATTAAATTGCGCCGCTTTGCGTCGGTCAGAGAAAGATTTCGAGGATCCCATGAGTCACGTGGGACGCGCTGGTCGACTCTGGGATCGTCGAATTGACGATTCGGATCTGGCGAGGTTACGGGAGAACGTCCTTGATATCGGCCTAAATTCCTGTGGACGCATTGAGGCATTTTCTCCGTAACGTAATTCCAGAGGCAAGTAGAGGTAAGTAGAGGAGACGGGCAAAACTGAAGACGAGCGAAAGTGTGCTTGGTATGGTGGCCCTCACGGTGAAAGTCAAACTAATTACGAGACGGGCACGGGCACGTAAGCTGCCCGGAGAGTTAGCGTTGCAAAACAATCCTCTTCGCTACGAATATTAACCCGGAACACCTGCCGCTTTCCACTGCCCGCACCAAATTCCTCCTCATTCTCAAGTCTCTTCTTCGTTTATGATACTCTTCACTGGCTCAATCTTTATCTTCGCCTGGCTCGCCGCCCTCTTTCCCTTGTCCGTTAAATTCTTTCGGTTCTTTTGCCTTGACTATATTCGGACCAAATGAAACTTATCGAATTTGCAGATAAAACATTGCGTCGTAGATTTCAGTTTCTTTAAGACTACGAATTCATGTATACAGTAGCTCTCTCTTATCTGGTCTCGCCTTGGCAAGAAAATACATTCCGTGTTACGTAGTTCATTAGTAGTTCATAGTCAATATATGGAAAGACTGTAATCTTTATATTCAGTTTTGAAACATATACATACGTATCAGGCAGCCTAACAGTTATGGCCAAACTTACTAAAAGTTGAACTTTAAGAGTTAATAAGTAAGTTTAACCGATTTTGGTTATGATTAACCGTTATAAAAACCGAAATCTTTTTAGTTCCCAATAATCATAATAGATAAGAGAATTTTATTTTGGTTGTCGATAACCATTTCTGGGGAAAAAATTTTATCAATAACCGTAATAGATAAGAGGATTTTACTTTAATTACCGATAACCATTTTCGGGGAGAAAAATTTCTTTTAATTACCGATAAGCATAATAGGTAAGAGAATTTTATCTTGGTTGTCGATAACCGTCGCATGTGAGAGAATTTTTTTTGTTATTAATAATCATTACCCGTGGCAGAATTTCTTTTTTGATCATGAATAACCATTATTTGTAACGAAATGTGTTTTGGTACCTGACATGTGCATACAAAAATGGCCAGATCTTCAAAATATGGTAGAATTATAGAGCGTGATAGAAATTGTAAAATAATTTGGTGTCTATGAAATTATATATGTTTTCTCGTAGGACTATGCATAAAAAGTTGAAAAACAGGAATTGCCTGTCTTATTAAATATTAGGAATATATGGGAAGTAAGAAATATATTCCATTTTGTACAAGAGATCATAAAGGTAAGAAAATTAATGCTAGTTGAATCATAATAAAAATTAAGTTACTATATTGCAGTGTGTATGTGCATATATTGGGTATATATATGAATATATGTAGATGTATGTGTGAGATATAATATATGTATTATATGTCAGTAACCGTCTTTGTAATAGGCTATGAGGCTGAAATACAAGTAAATATACTTTAGTATACTCTAAAAAATATTTTACTATATGTTCCAATTATTTCTCATATTGCTCATTGTTTATTTAAACAATTTTATGACTTATATATGTTTTTAATATTAAATGTATCAAGAAATTAATTTGAATTAAAAGAGAGAGTAAAAATTGTCCACTCTTTTGTACATGTAAATATTTAATAAACTACCAAAATGTTATATTTTCGCGAATTTTTTAAATTAACGAATCATGTAAATATCTGACATAATTCATTTAGGTATTTAGCTATTTGATTAGAAGTTTAGTACTGCAGGAATTGGTTAAAACCAACGAAAGGTTTTAGGTGGAATATTTAATACTCCGTATGACCCATATACTTTTATTTACAATCAGTATAATTAGACTGCGGATGTATTTTTGGAAAGTTTGTATGTGCAAAAATGTATAGAATGCAAATACGTAATATGCAGAAATATACGAGATATTTAAAGATACTTATCATCATAGTTATAGGACAACACAAATTTCTATCTAGGTTCTGCTTCTTTAGTTGTGTTCATAAAAATATGAACTTGCGCAAGAGTCTGCAGTCTAGTTATCATATATTTGAAAATAACAAGTGTTAAATTAAATATTAAGCCAACTAAAGGTTACGCCAAGATTTGCCGAAGTAATTTCATAGGAATAATGAAGTTAGATTTGGTCGAATGTTCGATTTCGTATGGCGATAATATTGATTGCATGTTAATAAACTTATTTTTAAAATTTGTTTTATTCGAACAAATTTACGAATCACAAAGTCACGTATAATATAAAATGTCGTAACATATTCCAGTAATTTAAGATTACGAAAATACGTTAAATCGATTAATCGATTAATTGGTTAGTGAAATTAGATGATCTTCATCATATTGGTTTGTTCATTGAAGGGGGACAAATGTAACGTCTACACTTTTTACGTATATACACATACACAAATATTAAAACTTGAAGCTGATATGATAATCGTCTCGTCTTTTGCAGTTTCTAATATTTTTAAAATTTTAATCTTATTAATATCATTGGGTCGTATATGATCCGTAAGAGTTCAGGTCAAATTACCCAATTTTAAAATATCTTCTTTCTTCAGGGTCGTGAGTGGCTTAACATTACTGTTAAAACTAGTGAAGCATGTAATTTAACAAATTTCATTTATTTAAACTTCTCGCTCCATGCTTTGACCCACTTCTCTTTATAAATAAGAGCAGAAAAGACAAAACACTGTTGTTTAATTCCAATACCATTTGTATTTCATTACCGGTGGCCTCGCTGTTTGGGCAGACTACGAAATGAACTTGCGGTACTTTCAAAATAAATTATTGATTATGCAATTTTATTTATTAACGAAATTTCAATCGATAGAAACAAACGAATATTTTATAATTTAAATTATAAATTATTTATAAACGAAAAGTTTGCATTAAAGAATAAATTTCCCATTTAATCAATGCTTTCAAAAAATTGACTTGCGCCACTTTCAAAATAAACGGTCCATATACCGGGTGGTCCATCTAACTTCGTCATCTGGAATATCTCGTTTGTTGTCGATAATATTAAAAAATATTTCAGGTAAAAATTGAATAGTTTCGAGGAGGGCATAATTTGACATGATTAGTTTTTCTGTAGGTGAATACTTAGAGGTCATATGAAAGTCATCGATTCTTTTTTTATATTATTATTGCGCTTGCGTTACGGTTTTCTATTTACAAAGGAGTGAAAATAGATTAGCGCATCGATGCAAATACACGTATAAATAGAAACATCGAAGAAGGCAATGCGCTAGTTACGGTAGAGGGGAAAGCGTTAGTATGCTGATTATGCCAAGTATTTTAACGCCATTCACAGCACGTCGAAGAATAGTGGTTACTTCATGTTTGGTTATTTAACTGTTTAACACGTATCTGTGATTTGTTCGTTTAATATCTCATTTGTTATCCCTGTAAAATGCTCAAATATTTCTTATGTAACGAAGATATAACATATGTAACTAAGATGTAATAGAATTCTGTAATGGAATAATATTAAATAAAAGATTTATATTATATTAAACAAATTATTGAAAATTTTACTAATTTTCCTTCAAAACATACGAAAAGAATTTTTATGTAGCTTATTCAAACAGTGATCAAATATCTTTACAAGACAAATAAATGGGATAACTTTTGGTTAGGTTAGGTTGGGGTTAGGTTGAATATCTTGTTGCCTTTATTGATTTCCTTATAGAATTACAACGTCTCGTTTCTATACACGTATCGCACACGATATTCGTTAAAATTAAAAAAAATTAGTAAAATAAATAAATAAATATGTACTTCACATATATAATCTATATAATCTCATATATCTGAATGAATATGTACGTACACAACCATACATACAAACCTACGTATACATTCAGCTATAATTCAAACATACATCCATAGCCTAAATACACACATGATATTAGCTACTCTAATGAATCAAACCTAACCTCTATCTTATCTCTATTTTATTACCTTAATCTTATCCTAATCGATATTTTAATCTTACTCAATCTGCAATTAATATATCACTGATCAACCATGCTACTTGGATAATGAATATTTTGATCACCCGTTGCTTTACAAGTTTCTCGTAGTAATTTTCAATACCCAAAGATTCGATTTTAATACGTGGAGTTACTCGCATAACTGATCAAATAGCCTCTAAAACGGAATAACTTTCTTAACATCGTTACAAACGACTCGACCTTTTTTTTTTTTGAGGAAATAGGATGACTAGTTTATTGGATGACGCGTAAGAAAATTTTGAAAAAATTGCAAACGATAAAGATCGCTTTCCATAGCTTTTTTATCCGGATCTGTAATTAAAATTTGAACAAGACATTTTGGAGATTCATGTCACTTATACAGGGTGTTCATTCTAGGAGTATCCACCGTTTTTATAGCATTTCCAATGATCTAACGAGAAAATGCTTGAAACGGAAGTTAATCAGGCATGATTTGGCTACAAACTTGGCAATAAGAAAATTTTTCAAAAATCTACTTCTTCAATAAAAGGGCAAGGTCTTGGTTTTTGCAAATAGCGCTATGTATTTCTTACTTGATAGGGTGTAGCTGACTTCAAAACGAATTCAACGATCTATGACAGTACGATATTCGCCCAATTTTGATCTCGAAACTTCGACTCAATAACCAGAAATGAATGAAGCGTTCAGCATATATACAACTGACGAGAGTATACAGAAACATATTGTTTAAATTTTCAAGCTCAGGTAAAAAAATCGTAAAACGCGACCGTTTCTATTTTTTTCAGGATTCCGATGAATGGCAATTTTTTCGAAAATTTTTCTACACGACATTTTGTAAACTAATTCCGTTCACTTCTAAGAAAAATATTCCTAAAAAAACATTGCCAATATTTCTGTTTTATTTTTGAAGACGTACTTGAGAATGTTGAATCGTTGTACCGCACTCTACATAAAAAGAAAGAATAATAGAAAATTTATTTAGTTGGGAGTTTCTATCGTAGTTAATTGTTGATTTGGAAAGGGTTCATGTTACTTAACTCAATGCTTCCTCGTTGGCAAATGGCAGAAGAATTCGATTACTTCATTCTCCATTAAACTGGTTACCTAATATTATTGGTCCACAAATTGATAGGGATAAGGAATGTTCACAAGGAAGCCTTTGCTTTTGTGTTATATAACCTCGTAAATGTAGCTTCGGTTTCCTTGAACGACGAAAATAATCTGTTTCAAAACGATACGGATAATCTTCACGACGATACTGAACGCTCTATACGGATGTTGTGAAAGAATCATGGATTATTACCAGATTTATAATGAAAACTAGAAGCTTCATTGTTGATATTCATGCAGTGTATCTGTGCAAGGATCCTGTCCAATAGAAAGAAGCATTAGCAATGTCGCTAAGAAAAATTGTAGAACAGGAACACATACAAATAGCATCTAAGGCTTAATGTTAATAGACATTCGAAAGATGAAACAAGCATCAAAAGTGGTATACTTCTCTGCAAATTAATGGATGAAATGGGAATGATGTGATTGAATCACATGGAATGTTCGTTTGATGCTTAGGAACACTACATATTTCTAAATGATAGAGGCGCAAGCCAAATGTTCATCCCTAAATGTTCATTCGTTTTCACCAAAGATTATTCAACAAGTAAAAAGGAGTCTCCGTTGCACGGAGTAATCCCCATGGAGTATGGAGAGAAATTCCCTCTGGCGCCTCGAGAAGCTCGATGATCCGTCGCGATCGAGTAATGTAACATGACAGATATTGCTGAAACAATATAACTAGGTATCAATTTAAGAGCAACAGTTATCTTATTTTTGATTTTTTAAAAATTAAACTTTTACAACGTACTGGTGAGACTTTTTAGATTAAAATGAATAGGCAAATATACTCCATATTATATGGTATTTGGTGTCATTTCAATCAGAAGGATGTAAGAAACATGTCAGTGAAAATTTTATTGACAATTTTGATTTTGATTGATTACCTTATCGCGGGTATTTAATATTTGTTGATCGTTTCGTTACTCGCATTGTTATTTTCTACGTTCAGTTTTTGACTTTTCGACGTTCATACGTCTCAAATTCGAAAAATAGAATCGTTTCTACATCTTTATTATTGCAATATTTGGCGCCAGATTTTTGTGTAATTATCGAATGTTTCTTGTATTGTAACTTTCTTGTATATAAACGCAACAATCATTGCTTCATATTTACTTAATAATAATAAAATAATTCAATTAGGATACACTTATGGTAGGAGCATTTTAGCATTTTGATGATATCTTTGGATATATAATAATACAGTTACGTTTTACAATTACATTTTCCTTACTGAACATCTGTTACCAACTACAGAGGTAGTGGCGAGCAATATTACTCAATCCGAGATCGGTAATCGATAAGGCAACAATGCAACAATCAAACTTATGTTATTGGCCCTCTTTTTATGAAACTTTCATTAACATGTTCGTGATATTTTTCTAGTTAAAATTACACGAAACACGACAACATTGTAAGCGAATTTTAATTATATTTGCCTTAAAAAATTGATAGATATATTAAATATCTGTAAAAAATTTTGTTTTTCTTCTAAAGTGAAATTTGTGCTACCAATAGTATAACATAATTTCTTATATTTTTTAAAATAATTTTTTTGGCAGAGAGTCCTAATTGTCTATTCTGTAAATTTTTCCTGAAAGATTTTGTATCGTCGTTTCATCTTTTATATCGTTCTGTTTATTCGTTATTCTTTCGCTAGATATCAAACGAGAAGTTTCGTCTGATGTCAATATAATGTGAAATGTTTATCTCAATATAGTTCTCCTAAATTTAACAACATCAAGATTCATAGAGTTAATAAATTTGTGTCAGTAATAAAAATAAGATGGATAAAGAACGTGGCTAGTTGTACCAATCAATTACGTGATTACACAAATTAGTCGTTACGTCTTCATGTTCTTATATACTGTCTATAGTCGATTGGAATTTCTATTTTTATCGTTCTTGTAAACGGACATGCATGCAAAATAGATACCAGAGATGGGTGCATTCTGTCAGAAATATTATTCACTGTTCACCAACTAGTGAATTTACTATTAAAAAATTGATATTTTGGTTTCACTATGACAAAAACATTATCGGGACAAAAGTAAATTCAATATTAAATCTAAAACACTATCGTGTAAGGAAAATATATTAAGATTATTGTATCATTCCACTGATCCATTATCCTTTTAAAGGGAATATTCTTTTTTCTTCTCTAGAAAAAATACAGTAAACAATTATTTTCTCTTCTTTTGACAACTTGCAATTAGTTTAATTATTCGCGATTTTGTTATTCTTGTATGTGTCTATTGGATGGGAAAGTAGATATGAACTTTCTCATAGTTCAATTAGATAGATTCATGTAGAATGGAAATTAATAGGTTCTTGTCTATGTTATTGTGCATTATAGGTTCTTGTATGTGCTAGGGTCTGCAATCTTCAGCACTTGGCCACATGGTGCAGCACTAGTTCGTGAACAACCAGAACCATAAGCGTGAGCAACCCCCATTTTTCTCTACTATTACTATTGTTACTGTTACCATTGCTATTATCAGAGTGTATATTTCCTTCCTGACACTAACAATAACAATAACAATAACAATAACAATAACAATAACAATAACAAAAAGTATACACATTTAGGTGTTTACCTTTTTGGCTTCAGAAGTATTCAACCAGACCTGCCAACAGTTCGTAGCGAAAGCCAGATAAGCTGTTGGTGCGCTTTGAAAACCATTCATAAATAAAGAAATATGTAACTGGGAAGCAAAAATGAAAATCTTCGATGCAACAGTAGCCGTCACATTTACACATACATCTAGTATATAAAGATTTATCGTTGGATACACAACTAATATAGAAACAATCCGTGCTACTGAAAAGATTACTGGGTTACTACAAACGGTTTTCAGACTCCACTTGCTGAGATTCGAAAGAAGGAGAATAAATGTGGAAACCATCTAGAAGGTGTTGCGGTGGAGAATTAAATTACTGAAAATGGAGGGCGCAAGGTTTGGAGGAGAAGTTGTGACAGATCAGACCAACTGGATGATGTAGAAAACCGAGAAAGCTGGTAAGAAACTCGTATATACAAATTAAAAATATACTCGGTAAAACCAGCCAGGAAAAATTATGCAATAACCCACCGGGAAAGAAAATAAGAGAGAACCTACCAAGCATTCTAGAGAAGGTGAGAGAGGGAAGCTTATTTTAAAGGACAATCGTAGAA
Organism: Bombus haemorrhoidalis; assembly: GCA_014825975.1. Lineage (NCBI taxonomy): Eukaryota > Metazoa > Arthropoda > Insecta > Hymenoptera > Apidae > Bombus > Bombus haemorrhoidalis. The sequence goes on from CM026177.1 coordinate 3,163,221, forward strand.
TTTTAAACGTCAGCTATAATACGAAGGGCAAAAAAAGCAAGGACTTGCAGAAATACAAACATGAAGACTATATCCAGTTACAACTGTCAACACACATGATAAGGAACATAACGCAGCTTAGACTAGCTGGGAGGAAAGAAGTTAGCTCAAGTAATAGAAATGATATATTTATTAGCAAAATATATTCCATAAAATTAGGCGAAATGTGTAGTGTACGATATGTAATAACTAGGAACTGGGAACCAAAGAACATATGAAATGACTTAAGTGTTGCACACATACATTTATCGTTCAGAGATATTGAAAGTTTTGCATTTGTCGCGTAAACTGAATTCTCTTTAACGACACAAAACCAACTCAATCCAACAGTTCAATTTTTACTACTTTGCAAGGATGTCTTCAGATTATTGTAATGTAAATAAATGCAATGGAAAATAAGTGAGAAACTCATCCTTTTCAATAAGTTAGTGTTAAGAATATTTAGAATATAAGAATAGGAAATAAAATAAATCTCTGTACCTACCGAGCCAAAGTGGTAATAGGTGACTATTATTATTATTGTTTTCCTATTTGATCTAATACTTAAGGTCACATTATTTATCATTATAAGGTAAGAATAAGAAAATATTTTAATTTTGGTTACAATATGTACAACGGATTATAAATATTTTTCGTAAATTATTTTATATCTTCCATAACTAATAATATGAGGTTATGGAACATGTATTTAATCTGTGCCTATTTTTTAAAGATCTAAAACGTTTTGTTTTTCTATCCAGGAATTTTCCAAGTGAATAATTGCTAAGCTAAGGTATTCAGAAGATATAATAACAGTCTGTTAGTATACATGTCTGTATTATGCCTCTGTCATTAACTATTTCCTTCTGTTGGTATTTGTAAAGCTTTTTTTCGTGCATTTAGTGAAAGAGAAAGTAGCTTCGAATTCATTTAAGCAAAATGTAGTTTAAAAACCCGTAATCAAAAACTCTGGTCAACGATATAATTGAAACTGAATGCGGAGGAGAAATCCACTATCTGTAGAAATATAGCGCTAATTCTAAGCGAAATAAATAGGCTCACTTTATGTTTAATGACTGCAATCATTAATCTTGTTGACTGTTACCAATTGTATAGACTTTAAAAGTGTTTTTTTTTTATTCGATAATACGAACACATAGTACATAACCTTCATGACATAGCAAAAAATATTTCAAGTACCTAATTACAAATATTGACTATTATGTAACGTAGAATTAAAAAAAGATATCTTTTAGCTTTCTAAAAATAGAAATTTAAGTCTTTAATAGATGAAGCAATATTTTTGATATTTTGACTCAACATTGCGTAATTGGAAAATATCAAAAAAAATATTTGTTTATTTTAAAATCGGTCATTAAAAATAAAATAAACAGTGTTTAAAATTTGGTACTTGGAACAAATGAAAAATTGATTATCCAATTAAGTATAGCTAAAAGCATTGTACATATGTAAGCAAATGTGGGGTTAAATGGGCGATGGAGTGATGTAAGTTTTCGAAAAAATTTTAAAACGTCACATTTTGTGAACATGGTCTTTCAATTCACGGTCTGGTAGGCGGGAGAAACTATTTAAATAAAAAAGTTTTTCTGAGTATAAAAGTCAATTTTAATGACATTTAAGCTACAAAGAAAGATAGATAATTTATCTGTTATTTGAGACATTTTAAATACTTTTATGAAATTTCCTAACATTTTTATTTTATTTTGCATACAAGTTTTTTTTGTTTTCTTTTCATTTAAGGATTTGTATATTTGTTAGAAAAGAATGGCTCTGAAAAATGATTAGTTTAAAAGATATTTTAACTTTGATTTTATAAAATTTATCGTATAAAAAACAAGGAAAGATAACGCAGTGCTTTTATGTGTATATTTCCCTCTTTTCCATATATTCAATTTGATAAGATTGACGTTGAAATATCTTTTAAACTAAGCAGTGTCAGATGCAAGTACCTTAATCATATACTACTTTTCGTAATAATATTTTTCCTGTAGACAATTAAAAAATGTATTGTATGGTGTATGAAAGATGTATAGTTAATAAAAGCAAAGATCACCTTAAGATTCACCTAGGCAAATCTGGTGGTCACCGTAAGACGTCCTCCTTCAAACAGAGCAAGTTTCATTTCAAATATTTCTTCCGAAAATGTATAGTTAAAGAGATATTTGTACGTATCGATCAAAATGAGACACTCTGTATAGAAGAGAATAATATATTTACAAAATAGTATTCTATTTCGTCCCATACTCCTCTATACATATGTATGTATATATATATATATATATAGCAAATACACATATATACATGTATAGATATATAGTAAAGGTGCAATTTTCAGTATAAATTTAGTCAAAGTCTAACTTCAGATCACAGAAGAAGCCTTTGAAGGCATCTGCATATACTCTGCTGTCATAGGAGTCGTTATTTCTTTGTATAAACATACGATAAAGAAACAGATTAAATAGTAATATAAAATGTTATATTTAACTCAATAAATAAAGTTGTAACCAAGAAAAATGGATAAGAAGGATGATGAGAAAAAGGAAGAGGATCCGCGATTGGAATATATGTTTAATTATTTGACGTATTCGAGAAAATTAAAAGCCGACAGATGGACGAAAATGTTATCCAATGCGGATTTCAAGGTAACTTGAATACGTTTAAAGTGGTTTGATAGAAGTGCTATCATTGAAATCAATTTATTTTTCGAATAAAAATAAACAAAAATGTTGTATAATTCGATAAAGCTTTCATCTTTTACAACGCCATTTTATCTGCAAACTAGACACTGTAATTGTTATAAAACAAATTTTTAATGTTATGATATAAGATTTAATATCTTCAATTAAACACATTTTGGTTGAAGATAATCATTACTGATGATGGAAATTTAACTTTCGTTACCAGTAACCAATATAAATGAGCGGAATTTGTTTGGCTATAATAAGTAATGGCAGAATTTTTTTCTGGTTACATTCGGTTACTGTCAACTATTAGCATTACTGATAATTAATACATATTCGTGCACAACATAAAAAAGCCAATTTTAAAACTTATATATCTTATTAAACAAGGAAGTTGTATGAAAACATGTGAAATAAAGAATAGAATAAGAAATATTGGTAAAATATTAATGCAAGCGTTAATAAAAATATTATTCTATAATATTTATTATCCTATTCCTTGTTTCATATATTTTCATACCGTTGTTTGCTTAATAAACAAGTTTTATAATTAAGTCTTTTTATATTTCCGATGAATATTATTTATCAGTAATGTTAATAATAATTAACAATAGTCAAATATAAATAGAAAAGATTTTTGTTGTCGATATTGTTTAACGATAATTAAAAAGAATTTTCGTCATCGAAAATCTTTTTTCGGTTACAATTAAATAAATATAATTAAATAAATAACTAAAATAAAATTCGGACCATCAATAATGGCTGCTGGTAATCAACAAAAATTGTTGTTATGCACATATACTAGTTATTGATAACCATAATTTAATTATTTCGTCATCGATAATGTTTACTAATAGCCAAAAAAATTGTATTTATTCATAATGGTTATTCGTAATCGGAACAAACAAAAATCATTATTTTTTAATCATTTTAATTTTGGAAAATTTCTAAGATTTATTAATAACTGATTGCTATTTAAATAAACATTCATTTTTAGTCAATGACTTTTCTCTCATTGGTGAAAAATGTTTAAACTAACTATTATTTTGCATCTCTGCTGCAAACGCATTGGAATACCTGCACTGTGCAAATATATTTCTTTCTTAAATGCAATTACATGTTCGTTTGGATCTTATCGCGCGTGTAAAGCTATTAAGATAAAGGAACGAAACTTGAGTATTACTCGCAGGTAAATTCCCGTTTTACTTTTGCATTATAAATATGAAAGAGGATAAAGTTCCGAAAGGTCCCGGTGGCTGATCGTTACGAATTTGAGGGGAGTAGTGTATCACGAATATAAAATTTTAGCTTCGAGTATTCATTAGTTTTCGAGAGATTAATAAACTAAATAGCCGATGATGCAATAGCGGTAATCAGTCTCAGTATGTATAGGGTGGCTCACGTAAGATATACTATTGTAACCTCAGTTATCTACGGGATATCTAACATTCTGTTTAACTATTCTTGAAAGTAATTACGCAGTCAACAGATGACTGGATTAATATTCCTATTATATAGGGCTGCCATTTAGAAAATTGCTAATTTAGAATAAAAAGCATTAAAACTCCAATGCTTTTCGTCTGAAACTTGGAAACTCCATATTTTTTTAGGTTAGATATGATAACCGTATAGCACAACATTTGCATTTAGACTGCTTCGAATGCATCTGACGCGAACGCAATACTTGGAAATCATTTTTAGAAAAATAAATGTATTGCTACTTAGTATATTAGAACACATGTAGATGTGTCTGACACATGTCAGGTCACTGCACGCACACACATACATGTATACCATGATAATATGGATGATTGATGAAGGCTGACCGTTTAGAAAATAAGTCAGCATCGGGAAATCCGCATCACAGAAAATCTCCCGGTCGTCTTAAAAACTACGACAATTCCGGGAAAACCCGGACGGATGATAACCAAGTATTGTTGCATACAATGTGAAAACTAATTTTGCAGAAATCACAATCTTTTTATCGCCATTTGTAGTACGTTAGACATCATTAAAGTACTGTTCGAAACAAAAAATGTTACATTGTTGCAAATATTGAAAAATAAATCGCGTTATGTTGAACACCCTGTATATACATATATACGGTATATTGTAACTTAACATATTTTGGCCATGGAAATTGAAACGTAGTTTAAAAAGAGACGGGCAGACGTAGGTGAAACCCCCTATAGATACCGAAGCCGATATCGTTATTCTAAATTGTTAATCCCTTCAAATTTCATTTCGCTTGGTCACCGGGGCCTCTTCGAACCACAGTTGTGAGGTATTTTATCACAAAAGCCACTTAAATATTTCCTTATTGCAAGGTAAACATTATTGCACACCTTTCACTATGATCTTATTGGTCACATGATATTACATAAGTCGCACTTGGATACTTTCATTTAAACTTTTCATTTCGATTTTCATCTTCGAAATTTTTATTATCTGAAAGGTCATAAATAAAATATGCGTTGCATTGCGGATAACTTGGGAGGAAAATGTTAGGGAAATCGCAATTACGTGAACGTAACTCATTGTATGAGTAGCGGAATATTTATTTTAATTCATTTATCTAAAAAATTTTATCATGTTGCAACTTATTATTACTTGTTATTTTTGACAACACGGTTTAAAAAGTTATATTTCAAAGAAGAATTCATCTTAGGATGTCTTTTTATATATAGGATGTATCTTCTAAGATTAACCACCATTTTCCAGGCATTTCCAACAATGTGCCAAAGAAATCTTTTGGACAAAAATTAGTCATTTTTCGACTTGCTACACATTTGGATATTAGAAATTTCTGGAAAATACATTTTTTCAATAAAAACTCAAGGTCACCTTGATATTTTTAAATATTTTGGACTTCGCAGAACTGTAACTGGCGTCAAGACGAATTCAACGACCTGATATATTACGACCTTGAGGTAATCTTAAGATGACCTTAGAAATGAATTTAGAAATATAAGTTCTACCTATAGCAATAGTTTATCGTAATGCAAAATGGTATTATTTTTATCGTTGGATCTTTTTAATAAACTTATTAGTTTATCAGTCGTAGTCTTATTTTGAATATGTAATTTGATCGAAATAAAATAATTTTCCATATTCTTTCTGTTGATCTAACCTAAATTGCCGAATACAAGGTTATCTCAAGGACATTGTGTAGTAGGCCTTTGAATTCGTCTTGCTACAACTCTATAAAGTCCAAAATATATATCTTTTAAAAAAGTCATTATTATTGATTATTTTTTAATGAAAGAAATTTTTTTTGGTAATTTCTAATATCCGAATGTTTAGCGGACCAAAAACTGACTGACTGTCTTTTAAAGCTTTTTTCTGCGCAAATTATCGGAAATGCCTGAAAGATGCTTTCAGTATATATCTTGTATACGATTAATTTTCATTAAAATATTTTCTGTCTTTATGGTGATCACACGTAAGCTAAAAGAACGCAATAATACAGATTAACTCAATAAAGTTGATCATCTGAAGTAAGGATAAAAGGATCATAAATTGTGCTTATGAAACAGAGTAATAAAATTTTATTGTTTCATTAATTTATCAGATTATGCATTTTGATAAAAAACAATATGCGTCTTGTTGCTTTTTTTGATAAGTATATCGTAAGTGAAAATAGAGTACATCATAAGTAAAGATAGAAATGCGTTGTGGGAAGAAGTAGTCATAACGACCTGTCGAAAGATCTCTGGTAATGTATGTGCATACGTATATTACCTACTGCAGCTAGACTTAAAGCCTTATACAATCTTTGATTACATAAGTGCATGTATAGTAGGATTTTGTTTGCATTTTAACATATTATCTATCTTTATACAGAGTGAGTCGACAAGAAGTACTATCTAAAATAACTTGTTACCTATTGTTTATATTGAAGGATGTCTTAAATGAATTATACTCCATTTCATGGGATTCACTGGATGGGTACAATTTTATTTTCTAATATTTTGTATTTTATGCGATATCAAAGCAACCTCTTTTAGATACCACCGTATATTTTTCTTGACATTAATCGGCCCAGTTGAACATTTTCTGTAAAACGGTATTAATCTATTTATAGTGAAAAACCAATGTGGCAGATATCTTAGTTTGAATTTGTTAAATTTAACTCACGAAAGACAAAGACAACATAAGCACAAAAATAACGCGTCGCGTCAATCCTTGTCTTTCATATTTGTCAAACACAAATTAACCTATTCGCAACCGTGGCAGTGTCGCGTCGATTGAGTGGAACTGCACATGTATCGTGGATGAATGTAACGAGCCAAGTCGCTCGGCCAAAACATGTATTATTATTATTAATGTATCATTGTATTATTGTATTAGTGCCTCGAATGTCTTGTTGTTTTGTCACGAAGTTTTATATATTATTTAGTCATATGTATATTAATCTCATCCGATCTTTCTATTTTTTTTTATATTTATAATATTCAAAATTGCTGCATGTCCCCCAAATTTATAAATTTTCAGTTGTACAGCACACTGTGTCCACTGATATCCAATTTTCTCATTTTCAAAGCTACTATGTTCACCACTACTCAACTCGCTTGTTTCAATTGTTTCAGGTTTATATTTTTGTTGAATATTTGAATTAAAGTTAGAATCAGAATTAGAATCAAAATATATTCTATTCTATTTAATTTTAAGACTCCGTTTTGCCATATTAAAACTTCCATACAATGAAATGACCGATGGCACTCTAGCGGAACATTCCGCAAGTTTTCTTTGTAAACTGTTGATATGCTGAATGCACGCGAGTGTATATGTAGATTCACACACAGATGGTGTGGACATGAAACATATATACGTATGTAGATGTAAAGATATTTTTATTATTTTGTTGAATGTTTAAAAAGTTTATATATAGTATGATTTGATTTGATTAGATTAAATTAGAATTAACAATTAATTAACTACTAATTAGTAATGTATAAGGTTACATCAGAGTACAAATAGAGTCTTACGACTGAAAAGATCATAATACTGACACACGTAGTGAAATGGGGCACGTCTCGAACACTCGCAATCCAATAAGGACTAAAGAATATTATCGATTTGATATTACATATCGATTGAAATCTTCTGTATCGATCAAACCATAGTTTAGTTGAAAAAGTGGTACCATATTGTAAAACAAAATCTAGATGAATTATGAGTGATTTGATAAATTACATATGATCAATCGTGCATGTTCCGTACATATAGACTCATTGCCAAACTTGCTGTTGTCAATATAAGCAATAAGTCATAAAATTAGAGAGCTGTGATACAAATGGATTAAAGTCACTATTCAGTACTAGTACGCCATTGGCAAAAATGGCCCAGTTTGATTTTGACGTACCAATACGTCATTGGCGGATTTGACCAGTTCGAATTTCACGTACCAACACGTCATGGATTGCGAATGGGTTGAAGTTAAAACATCTGCTACACTAATAGTTTTCTTATATAAATAGGTTTTAATACTATTTATTTATTTGCACATAAATATGTTAGTTGTATTTAAAAGTATATGATCTCTAACTGGCCATCTATAAAAAAAGGTAATTATACCACATTATGTCCCCTCTGAAACCATTCACTTTCTGTTCGAACCATTTTTTCATACAGTGGATAGTTTTCTAGTAATTTGCATATTTTGTTTATAATCAAACACTCTATATAGTGTTACAATCATTATCTTGCTCTAAATCAGAGGTGGGCATACTTACTTACATGAATTAATATAACAACAATTAATACTTTTGTTATGTGTAGATTACGATGTATTATTTGATACACCTGTCTGAGTTCAAATATAGTGAACAAAAATGGAAAAAGATAAGAATTGATGAGGATAATTTTTGTTACGAATCAAGTCGTTCCAAATATCGGATCATTATCAGCGTAAGATTCGGTCATTAAAAATCATCATTTATTTGATAATTTCAAAGGGAGATGATGAAGATTGGAGAATATTTGCGTAGCACATAAAATATTTGCCAAACTATTAAGTTGTTGACATATGTAGATTTTATTACTCTTTTGTACAGCATTTAGTCAGTTCACGCGACTATGCCGCGATTGCGGATGCGTTAATTTGTCAACAGTCAAATTTAATATGAAAGACAAGGAACGATGCCACGCGGTATCTTTGTGCTTATGTTGTTTGCGTCTTTCATAAGTTAAATTTAACAAATTCAAATCAAGATATCTGCCACGTTAATGTCTTTTTGTTATAAATAGATTAATATCTCTTTTGCAGAAAATGTCCTGCTGGTCCGATTAATGTCATAAAAAATATACGGTGCCATTTAAAAGATTCAAGGTTACCTCGATATCTCAGAAAATATAAGATATTAGAAAATAGAATTGCACTCATTCGATGAGTCCCATGAAATGCAACATAATTTATTTAAGACGTTTTTCGATAAAACTAATATGTAACGAGTTATTTTAAGTAGTACTTCTCACTGATTCACCCTGTATAAGATTCACAATAATACAATTGGTTGAAGAGATTCCAAAACTGAAATTGTCTCTTTAATTCAATGATGAATGAATTACGGGACTTTCACATACAGGACTTAATCATGAAGTTCTTTGGAACTGCATCGGAGATGGTCCTCGTGTTGCAACTGACACCCGCCGGTGTTTTAGTACCCTATCTCGAAATAACGCAATCTAAGAGAAAGCAGACGTACTTCTTGAAGAGGAAGCCCCAAAAGGTCACTGAGGATAACTACAAAGATTTGTTGATACCAGGTGACATGGCACCGAATCCGATTGAGGAACTGGCGGTGCTTGTAGAAGATGTTAGTTCTCTAACTTTCTCTAATTATTCTTTAACGAAACGTTCCATCACATTCGACTCAGGAAAATGTAGTTTTTTTTTTTTGTATTTTGTGATTTTAGTTGTAATTACATATATAGTGTAAAAGTAACGTGTTTCTCTAAACTAGTAAATATTAATTTGGTAAGTAAAATTTGACATTTAATATATTGTAACTTTAATTGAGTTTAAAGATTAATTTTCAAGCTTACTTTTTTGTTACCTTTCCGTCCTAAATATTTTTTGCTTATGGAAGATAATTAAGATAGCAAAATATGTGGTAAAAGTAACAACAGGTAAATATAGAAAAATTCCTAAATGTGATTTTTGAAAATATTAATCAAAAAAATCTATAATTTAAGACTTAAAGGATTCATTTGTTTTAATTAATCGAAATTTTTCTATTAGATGAAGTTACATAATCATCCATTTTCAAGGTGATATAATTCTGTCGTATAATCCATAGTCTGTCTAAATAGTCAGGTACTAATAATCGAAAAGAAATGATATTGATATTAAATCACAGTATTTTGTTTTTCTTGGTCTTATTTATAAACAAAAGTATATTAAAACATAAAACAAAAATTTTAAGTAATTAAAATTTAATAAACCGTACAATTTACTAATTTTGAACGTAGTGTAAATCCACTTGTAATCCTGAAACAAGATATTGGTCTAGTTAATTCTCAAAGAACTATTTGTGCAATGTATTTACATCTACTTGAACACATAGAGACGTGGACAAACTAAGAAACAAAAGAAAATGAACTTACTTTAAAAATATAATTTTATACTTTATATAGTTTAGATATATAAGAAAACTGTTAATGTGATTCAGTCATTAATTCAGTCACTATATATCGGTCCTTAAATAATTTTTATATAATGTAATATTTCCAGGCATACGTACCCATTTTATCTAATCCAAAAAATCATGTTGGTTGGCCGGAAGTTGTTCGGAAAGATGTTAAGAAACAAGTATACGATCTTCGAAGTTTAATATGGCAGGTACAAAGATATTTATTTAAAAAATAGTAAAGCAATTAATTTTATATTTAACAATGATTGAGTATGTACAGTGTGTTCGGTTTATTTCAAAGCACGCAAATATTTCGAAAAGCACGGGTGATACGAAAAAATGTTTTAAACAAAAATTACAATAGTATACTCTCTCGTTTATTTAACCTTGCAATGGCCTTGAAACCGGCTGTGAAAATGATATTGTAATTTTTAAATGGATGTATCTATCTTTTATTGTATATTTTTGCAGCTGACATTTAGATGTTTTCAAAACATTAGAATTTTATATCTTTCGCAAAGGTACAGGTATGTAGTGTCTTGAGAATGTCTGAGTGCCATCTTTTACACAGAACGTTTCAAGGTCATCGCAATGTCAAATACGCAAGAGTACAACATGTCCATTTTGATTTCGTGCAATTTTTTTGTACCATTCATGTTCGAAATATTTCGGTAGTTCGAGATAAGCGGGATGCACTGTATATGTATAATATTTATTCTTTTTTATTTCTAATTCCTACTCATTGTCATACAACTCTCAGAGCATCCATCACATCCAAAGACCCATACCCATTCATACTTCTATCCCAAGCACACATATCGTCTCTCATATTTAATACTAAAAATTAAACGTATTAGTATATTCTTATTTCTCCTAACCCCAACCTAACCTAACTTATATACACTATCCAATACTTAACCTATATGCTATTACATATCTGCCTTTGCCTTACAATCAGTTCGGTGCCCATATTTTTATGGATTTTTTTCCAAAACTGAATTAACCAGCTTATAACCGCTTCACTTATCCTACCTTTTACTATATTTTCTTTTCTTAGCACACGAGAATCTAACCTATAGTAATTTTTTTACTAAGCCTTTTAAGGTGCCTATCTCCAAACTACATGAAACACATTTTCTCTTTCCCTTCTCCAACTGGTAACGATTACGCTCCCCAACATTTCCGCATCTTGTCCTTCCTTCCTTCTGCAGATATTCTGCTTTACCCGCTGTTCTTACGTATTTGTATCTACCAATAATGATTTAGTAATGAATTCATATGTAGATATCTGATATGAAATTTTTTGCTTCGACTTTATAGAATGCATTTTTATGTTGACATCTTTAAGTACAAACTGTATAATTTTATAGTTATTAATTGACCTATCGTATTCGTTTATATGTATATTAAAAGCTATGTGAAGAACAAATTAAAATATTATTACTTATACAAAACACAGGTAAAAGGAAAAATAACAGGACAAACTTTACTACCAATGCCAATGGGTATCGAAGAAATTCTTGATCAGCAATTCAATTCTAAATTAGAGTCTCCTAAATTACTCCAAGTAAAGAACAACATAGAGGAAATTGTAATAAAATGGGCGACTCAAATTAATGAGATACTTAACGTAGAGTTCTCAAAGTTTTCAACGAATGAAAAGGAAATTCCTGTATCCGGTAATCTAATAATTTTTCAAACTATATCTGTTTATAGTTTATTATCCTTTTTTATCATTACATATAACTGAGATCTATATACGTACGTTAGCATTTAGAATATTATCATACACTTAGTTTATATACTTAGAATATATTGTTTCAAATATTGTAATAGAAAGAGACATGTTTTCTGTGAAATTATTTTCTAAAATCTTAGATATTTCGTTTATATTTTTTAAAAAATAAGTATTTTACCAGATATTTCAAACATAGTTATAGAATATAAGTCTAGGATATATTACTATACATAGTTCATAATAATGTTATATTTAGCATTCTTTAAGTATGCTATATTACTATTAGTGTTATTCAGGTAGAGACGGGTTAGACGAATAAATGAATTAGGTAAATTTTTGAAATTATATATCTGTGAAATGCGTAGTGGATCAGCATTATTTTATTGCAATGATAATTTGAGCGTGTTAGATAACAATAATTTTTTGCATACTTATAAGAATGTAATTATAATTATAATTCAGTACGGCAATTTTTAAGCCAATTTAATTAATTAATTAGTAATTATTCTGAATAGGGGCGACTTCACAGGAGCGATTTCAATGATTTTCAAATATGTTGTCAAGGTCAACATTCTGAACAACTTTTTCCTGTAAATATACCGCCATTCAGCTAAATTTTCAAATTATAAAATTATAAATTATAATAATGCTACATATATGTATTATTTAACAAATTATTTTACAAGTTTTTGTTTTAAAAACAATTTGACCAGTTTTATGTTTCTAACAATTGTGATCTTATTTTCTACCATCTTTTGGACGATAGTAAGTGACTATTCCGAATCATATTAAATCTTGAATATTATCAATTATCCGTCGAGAAAATTTGCAGCAGATGTTGAAGACTAGTTTAGGAGTTTCCTAAACTGTGTTTTCATTTCTCCAAGAGGAGCAAGAATTAGTGTTCTTTTTAAAAGAAATGGAAGGCCTATTGTTTTATCTGACAATAATGGACATGTGCAAATATTTCAAGGTCAAGTGCGCAAGAGTACAATGATGCAATCTTTGTTTCAAACATTTTTTCGTATCCTTCGTATTTTCTTAAATATGTGAACATTACCAGTTAAACAGGACACACTGTATATATAGCAAAAAGTTGTTCAGAATATTAATCAACATATTTTAAGGTCATTGAAATCGTTGGTATCGCCTCTATTCTGGAATAATTACATTAAATTAATAATTTAATAAAATAGAATAATGTAGGTTTTGTTGAATTCAACTTATCTATCTGTAAGTAAGTAAAAGTCAGTAAAAATAAAGATAGACCACATCCAAAATTGTATTTGCGGATTTTTCATATTTATAAAAATATTCTATTAGGATAATTACCTTGTCTTAGAAAGGACAGTTCACTACTTAAAGTAGCAAGTATATTTTATCATTTTAAAAATATTTAAGCTTTTCACTTTAAAAATATTAAATATGACGTGTTTTTGAAGAAAAAATTCATCTCACTTGTAATTATCCTGTCATTGTACAAGGAAGGTACGACAATTATTAATATCATTCGAAACTGTTTATTTCACTAGAGTTGGTCTATTGGGACATGAGATTAAAGAATATGGAATCGCTTTATTATCAATTAAAAGACCCAAAAGTACGACAGATAGATCTATTTCTAGAAAAAATGGAAAGTCCATATTCGGTGTATTTCAAAAATTTAGTAAAGAACGTGACTGCATGTAAGTAATAGTTAGGAAAAAGAAAATGTTTTATTTCTTGTAATTTTGAAATTATTGACTTTCTTTTATATTGATTGGAATAGCATTTTCTTATTCCTAATTTAAGGAATATACATATAATTATATATATACACTTATGTTTCAACTTAAAATTATAATTGCTTCTTCTTTTTCTATTCAAAGTAGTTCTAATTTAATCTTTGAGAAATACTAAATCTTAATCCTTTTGTTAAATTGAAAATAAAAATTACTATTGTACTTAATAGGTATATTTTTTATGTTCAAATGATCTTTGCTCTAATCTTTCAGCATTGTTGGAAACAAGGGATATCAATCTTTACTTGAAACCTCTGGAAATGTATTTTAATGAAATTGAAAACGTTGAGTTCAGAGATATAATATGGAAATTAAAGTTATTGTTTCATTGTGTTTGCCTAATGTGGTCGAACTCGAAATATTACTCTATGGAAAGAATTATTGCTCTGTTACGGGAAATTTCAAATTTATTAATTTCTCAGGTATTTAATTCACATAGTATAATCACATAACAGATAACATATTGACACAGCCATTTTTGAGCATTACTGAATAAATTTTCATTAACCATCATTTGAAAAGTGTGTATCTAAAATATGTCGCAAAATGCAAGAGTATATTCGTACACAGAGTATATGTGGCTGTTATAATATAGAATTAAGTTGTAACGAACCGACTATATTCGTATATTCGTCAGAAACAGCTAACTGGATAAAAGAATTATTTAAATAGAGAGTCATTTGTTATTTCAGAGTTCTAGTTGTTACTAGACCAATCGGTTACTTTATTTAATGCTTTATTTTACACTTTCAATATATCGCTTAATGTACTTTTTGATTCTCGTTTACATCCTATCCTTACCTATTACATCCTGATAAAATTTTATTATGAATAAAAATTACATTATCTACAATATTATTATTTCAAGATGATTCACAAATTTATTGTACTCTGCGTCCGTTTGTCATTCATCGGCAATTAAAGTCCAATTTATTCCAAGTGTTTAAGATGTATGTTGTTTTCGTGGTTTCTAATACTAAGAATAATTTACGATACGTTTATTGAATAGAAAACATCAAAGGTTTAAATGGTGATTAAGTTTATGACGTCCTTGACAATAAAGTTAACATATCCAAAATTAGCGTAATATTTAAATTTAAAAAAATAGTAGATATTCTCCTTCGTATCGTAAACTTCAAAATAATCTCTAAATGATAATGACTCTGAATAATCTGACTCCTTTGGATGTGTTTTATGGCGACACTTGAAGGTCTTGGTCTTCTTGTCAATGATAAATAATGCAATAGTCTTACAATAATGAATGGAAAATGGACGTATGTTGTGTAATACAAGACACAGAATGAATACTTGAAGAAAGATTACGACAATCCATAATTAGCAGATGTTGGTCTTGCTTTGAAATAGATGGAAGATACACCGGACGTCTTTTATAAATGTAAAGACAAATTATTATTCTTCATTGAAAGGACTGACTTTAGGATTTATGTTGATTAAAGATACTTCACATCTTGTCAGCGAGTGCTATAAGCTCACAGTTTTAAGCGCTTTTCTTCTAACATTTGTTACACTGCAAAATGCGTTAATTCCCATACAGATAATAATAGTGATGTAAAAAAATGATAAGAATACAATATAATATATATAATATATAGACTGACCATTAATCGTTCCCTATCGGTGTTATGGGTCAACTATCGAGGCCCGCGAAATTTGATTGTGACACATCTTGAATGGAAATTAACATTTTGGAAAATAAGCACGATTTTTCTGTTAATTGTTACTTTAATATTAACAGGGAAGATAACGCTCGTATTTGATATTTTTCTCACTTGATTATTGTTTTATAGGCAGTGAAACATATAAATCCGTCAACTTTATTTGAAGGAGATATTGAAGACAACAAAGCGAAGATAGCGGAGGTAATACCGACGCTCAATAATTATCAAGAATTGTTTCGATCATATAAAGAAAAGGTAGAAACTTACTTTAAATCACAAGAACCTATACTTTGGACGTTTCATGAGAAGTTAGTTTTCGAAAGGATTCATATGTTTGAGAAGAGACTTAAAGAAATCGAGGTTTGCTGAATGATATCTACAAATACATGCTTTTAATTTATCAACATTTATGCCGTTTAAACAAGGTATAATTTTTATCGATATGAATAAACGGCGATGGTTAGCAAAAGAAAATTGTATCTAAAGTTATAGAGAAAATTTAGTCACTTTAACCATTTTTTGTTAACTTTTATTATTGTTCGGTAAGTTTCATTGGTAAAACTGGTAAATAAAACTGATAAAGTTTCGTTGTTTAGGGGACCAATCTCCAATGATCTTAACCTTCACATATATCACCCTCGTGAGTTATCTTCAGAAGGTTATAGCTGTTGCTAGTTGTTTGTTAAAGATATTAACGCTTCGTGTGGAAATGTAGATACAAATGCTGGTCCTACCACTGTTTTATTCCATATGGTTCAGGTTAGGATAGGCGAGGTAAAAATGCTGAAACCTAACCTTAACCTAGTTGATAATAAAATAATTAAGAGATTCATATTAGTTATCATAGTAGTGTACTCGCGCGTTCTTGAGTTTCTATACGTTGACATCCAAAACACTGGGCGGAAGTCACATTGCGTTTTCGGGTAAAATTTGGAATAATTTGAAAAAACATGAAGATAATATTTCCAATAGGATAGTAGAACCTCAGTTACCCGAATTAATTGGAGCATAAGGGTGTTCGGATAATACAATTACTTTCCTGATAATTCATCTTCGCAATTTCATTTTTGTTCCATGTATTTGAAAAAAGAACATAAACTATAATAGCAACAAAGCTGATAATGAAATGAAGTAAGATGATCTCTGAAAGTTCATCATTGTTCTACATATTTAAATAAAGAACATAGATATCAATAATACCGAAACAAATAATAAAATTAAATATGATTCGATTGGAAATTTATGGGGTCTAAAATAAATTATACAATTTTTTTAGCAGGTCTAATTCTGCAAATTTACGCTCCTCGTGTGTCTCCGTCTTAGCTGTGGTTTCTAAGGCCTCAAATACTTTAAAATGTTGAGGAACATCATCATTGCCATTATATTCGTGTCTCGATTCATTATTATTCGAAGCACACATAACATTAGTGTCATGGCCAATCGAAGAATACTCAACACATTGCAACCATTCCATCACGTCAATGTTGTCACAATCACCGGATTCTGGTATTGTATTCAATGCAGGAAGAGTTCCTTCTACATGTGTCGTATTATCTTCCGCTTCTTTCTGTATGGTGTCTTCAACGAAGTTCATTAACTTCTTCCATCCTCTTCTTATTGTCACACATTTGGCACCCAGCCAAGTATATGCCGTCATACAACAGTAGCAATCCTTCAAATTTAACTACTTGTGAGATTGTAGCTTTTTCCCAGCAATATTGTTGATCGTTAAGAAAAATTCTTGCTGAGAATTGAACCGAATTAAGAACTAGCAATATTCATTTTAATATTTTCATATACATTTATCCACCTCGAAATCATTTGTTCAACTTTTATTTCAGCATTTTCCATTAGATAATAATATTAACGAAACCGAAAGCCTAGCTTGTGTGTATCTAATAATATTACAATGTAACGTATAATATTAGCTTATGTATCTATCACTAACTTTGCGTTGCAATACTTAGCATGTGTTGTCTGATTTCTTAATTAATTTCATCGCAACATCCTTGTAAACGCGAATAATTTGTATTCTCAAACTTTGAATAATATGTACATAATTATTTTTATTCATACTAATATTCATTTATTATAATACTTCAATAATGTAAATAGATTGTTCTCAATCGTAATTAAATGCATTGTTGTAACGTGCTCTACGTGGCACATTTTTCCTCTTTTTTTAAATAACCCCTGGTAGAATTTTGCCCTGTAGAATATTCGACAGGTTCCTTCAGCTATTAAGGGTAGCTTGTGGGTGTTAACCCTATTGAGCTAGCACTATTACAAGAATGTATTTATAATTGACCTCGCGTCACTTGGTACTGTGATTTCTTTTTCAGTCTTCTAACGGTCCTGACAATGTACAATGCCAGCGCGTTTGAGTGACTCATTGTTGCTGTTTTATATTTATTGAACATCCGCTGAATATCTTCCTTTATAGTGGAGACTTGAAGATCTCAGCGTAGTTCCTCACTATTATTGTACATTACATGATACAGTACATACAGATTGCATGGTTTCCATTTTAGCAATATAGTTTTTAGCCACTGTACCCCATAATTGGACGCCGTATGATCATATTGGTTTTATTATGACTGTATAGATTAGTAGTGTATTTTCTATACTAAGTTTCGGACGACGGTTGGTTAAACAGTACGTGTCTTCCCTTTTAATTTTTACTTGTTATATTCTTTTGTGTGCGTGCTGTTTCCAAGTTAGTTTTGAGTCCGAATGAAGTCTCAGGTATTTGACCACTTTCGTTTCTGGCATTTCATTGTTGTGAATTGTGATTTTTGCAGTATCTTCATTCTAGAGGGTAATACGATTATGTTTATTATTATTGACCTTTATTCTCTGCTCTACCAACTGTTTTTTCAGTGCACCTACATGGCTTGGTGAGATCTTAACTGCTAACTGTGGATTTTCATGCATTGCTATCATCTGTGGATATAGGCTGCAGTGTTTCATGTTGCTGAAATGTCTGCTGTGTATAAAGTGTAAAATACTGGATCGAACACACTTCCTTGTGGTACTTCAGCGCTTATTACCTGCTATGTTCGAATCTTCTATTCTTTTATGTCGAATGTTCTGTTATTTGGGTAAAATTTTAATAGTTAACAAATTGCGTCTGACAAATGTTATTTCTGGTTTTCAGCAAACCTTTGTACCAGACTTTGTTGAGCGCTTCTGTTATGTCTAAAAATAGTCATGTGCAGTATTATGGGTTTCCAAAGTTGTTACAATTTTGTTAATTAGCCTGTGCTCTTATGGAATGTTTTTCTCTAGATTTAAACTGGTGATCTGGCATTAATTGTTCACTGCTGAAAATCTCCTTGATTCTGATTATTAGTACGCGTTCTAGCATGTTAGATAATATTGCGAGGAGAAAGATAGGACATTGTGAGGAAGATTCGTGAATGTTTTTACATATAGAATTTTATGCTCAATTGAGAAATTTAATTAGAAAATTTTAGTTTATTTTTTTTCTTGACCTCTCAATTGTGTTCCACTTTTAATGATATCCTACTTTGTGTTTATAATATATCTCATATTAATCTGTCGCGTGTATCGATTATAATTTTATAATTATAATTTTTTGTTACAGTCATTATTTGATATAGTACAAGATTATTTGAAACTAGAAAGAATAGAAATGTTTGGCTTAAAAGCGAAGTCACTACTTTCCATGATTAATAATATTTACGAAGAGTTTATTAAATTGTACCAACAATTTGGAGACGTGTCTTACGAAGTTTTAATGCCAGAAGAAAAACAATTCACTGCAGATTTAAATGAATTTTTCGCCTCGGTGAGCAATTTATTCATTAGACTCTTCTCTAGTTTCTGAATATTCTCTAGTTAAGTTTATAACTTAAAACTAATAATAATTTAATAATAGTAATAATTACATAATAATAATTTAAACGCCATGTAGGCACATAATTTTAGTGAATAAACAAGTTTTAATTTTATCAAGAAATATGTTGTTTATGAATATTTTACCAGTAATATTTAATAATACGTTATGATATATACAGAGTGTCCAGTTAGAAGTATTATCAGTTGTGTCAATTATAATTTTGAAATTGCAATTTTCTATTACAATCATTATTTGATATAATAGCGTGTTATACTATTCCATATAGCAATAAGCAATAAAGAATTTCTTAAATTTATCTATTCAATGAAGTTTCAATTTTTTAAATAAGACATATAACAATATAATAAATATTACCACAGATTTTTATGTTCTTATTAAATATACGTATCATTTGTTTCAATATTTGATATATTTTTTCACATTTTGTATATTACATTTATAATTAAATAGATTAGTACATAATATGAGTATTTATTTTCTAAAATGTTTATTTACCTGTTACTTGATATGTTTACTAATTAATAAAAATTCTTCCTGAATTAAAAGATAGAGCAGTTTGATCGACGATTGGCAAGCATTTTCGACCAAGCATTTGCTGAATGTTACAACTTAGAGTCGTTCTTTAAGTTCATTTGGATAATGGGCGTAATTGCCAACAGACCTATAATAATGGCCCAATTGTGGCACAATTATGAAGAAATAATTCAAAGAGTAGATCGACATTTCAGTGACCTTAAGGTAGGGCTGAATTATATATTATTATATTAAGGAATTAATTTTTACTTCTAATTAGTAAGAATAATACTCTGGCTTTAACAAAAATGACTTGAAATTATTCGTATTTTGTATAAAAATGAACTGTAGTTTTTTATAGTGTAAAGTTTAAAAGTTCTAGATAATAATTTTAATAATTTCTCATATGGGTATATTGTTATTTGGTGATCTGAGGCTCATATTTTCATCATAATAGAAATTGAGAAATTTATTAATCAGATAATATAAGAATTTATATAAAGTTAGATGAACAACAATGAACATACAATTATAAATTAAATTTTGAAACCGGTCATTTGCCGGCCCTGCCAACGTTGGTGTTAATAACGTGTTTCAACTGTTAAAAGTAACATTCATTTAATTTCATAATCAATTAATTTCCTTATTAATGAATTGATTAATCGATGAAAAATAATGCATGTTAGAAAATATTTTTACGATTTAAAAAAATATATTAAGTGAGTGAGAGAGAGATAGGGGGGAGGGAGGGCGGGAGAGAGAGAGAGAAATTACATGCAGAGAGAAATAGAAAGAAAATATTACCAATAGAATACTCTAACTAACTAACTAACAATACTCTACATGTGAAAGTCTATCATTGTTGTTATTATTGTCTTGAAAATTTGTGTAAGTGTCTCTGAAAATTGGAGAAAAAAGATTGTCATAAAATTGGCTTTGTACTTGAAGTTCAAGGCTAAATTCTTTTTTATTGCACCGTATCCTACGCACAATGAGGAGCAAAAATCTCCAAGATAACTTTGCAATTGAATCGCTCTTTTGAAAAAAATAATGTTAAAGTTTATTTAATTTTACCATTATCAGACTCACTTTTCTACATTCCATTTTCTTCTCAAGATTATTTAATAAGACTTTAGACGATGAGAACCGCACTTAACGCGACTCGATAACGGCTTTTCATCCACATACTCATCCAAGCAAAAAGATAATAAATAAACGAAATAAAAATATAATTATATACGTTGCACGATTCTCCAGTGACATTGGAAAGAAACGATTAGGGTAATTATAAGTCTGTAAATATTCATTCGCGACTAAAAAATTGTTTATCAGCGATAGCTTTGTTATTTTGCCTGTGCGTTATTAAACATTATTGATACGAAGAAACCATTAACTATAGTTAATGGGCAGTGATAAGAATTAAGCATGTAGGCAGAATGATATAAAGTAAAATCGGTTATAAATTAGAATTCATTTGCAACAGAGTGGTAACTTTTTATAGGAAATAAACAATTATCTTATCTTATAAGAAATATTACGAGTTATTAATTATAACAAACATTTTGTCTTGTAGGTGTTATTTGACAAGAATTTTAATTCCGGAAAAGACAACGGGCTTTTGAATTCGTATTTACCTGTAGTTAGTGCATCCCTGTGTTTTTTAATGAAACTTCGTAAAAGAACTCTTCTACCAATTGAGTGCATGAAATTAATTGACCATCCTTTAATTAATGACAAAATGGAAAACGTACTCAAAGACAAATACGAAGAACTTGAGGTAATATGCGATAAAATAATAAAAAATGTTAATATATATTTATGCATATTTAAAGCTTGCATTGAACTTGATCAATATCTTCTTACAATACTGTTTCTTCTTATTTGATTTTGTCATGGATAGAATGTTTCTTTATGTGTTTCTCTAAGATCTTCTTTTCATTGATTTACAATAATTTGTAATTGATCAGAATATACAATAAATAACTACGGTACGGTACATTTATCATATCGATAACATTATATTGATTATATTTATCTCTTCAAGGCTATTATTGACGAAAAGGAAAAAGAAATATTTACCGCTTGGGCGGAGAAATTGCCAGAAATTTGGGAAACCCATTTAACAAAAACTCTTTTAAACGTTAGAGAGGATCAACTGCTGGAAACGAATTTCGACTTTGCTTTAAAAACTGCCTTGAAAGACATTCGTTATATGATAATTGCGAAGATTCCCGATCTTCCTCAAGAAGCCATAGATTTTTATAATAAATCACAATTCTTCTTCATCAGCACTTACAATCTCAATCTGATAGTGAATTGGTAAGTCATGTTTTTATTCTTTTAGATATATAGATATAAAAAAGAAGGAAGATATCTTAATTTGAGGCGTATATTTTCTTCCTCTTTTTTTTCTATACAGTTCATTCATAGTTTATACATCACAGAAACATAAAATGTTTCCTTCTTTTGAAGAGACATTTGAAAATCATTTTGGTATTTGCATAATACTATTAGTTAGTAATACTATTAGGGGCCACAACTGTGACAGTCAAAATCAAAACTGCCATGGAATAACAATTATTTTTTCGATTCATCACTACGAATAGTACAGTTTTCAGTTCAAATTACTAACAATTATAACAACCATAATAAATTGCAACAAAGCGAGTTTCGAAGCAACTTTTCGTTCGATAGAAAGTTATATTTATCTAGCTTCTTATTTACAATCAAAATCATAGATTGAAATTCAATTTAACAAACATAAATTTCTCAACGTTTTCGTGTAGATCGTTTTTTCTTTTAGTTCCTTTCAGACCAACAAAAATTCCGTTTTAGTGCAGATGCAGAGAATTGTCTCGGTAAAGTGCAAGATGTGAGCAACTAAAATATAATTTTTGGCATCGGTTACTATTATTAGCGATAGAATTTGCCCTAATCGATAATGGTCTGTTAAATATTATTATGACGAAACAGCTTCCTTTAAAAGTCGTGCACAAGTCTTGAAATGTAATTGAACAAAAAAACAAAGAAACAAAAGTGACTATATATATATATGTTGTATAATTTTCTATTACAAAATGCGCGACAATATAAAAGTGAATAATACAGCTTGTTATAAATAGATTCTCTGATTCTGAACGTATACTGAAAATACACGTGTAGTTGGTTAATACATACAATAATAAAATAATAAATATATATATAATAATATAAAGTATATTTTATATTGTTTTACTATATTATTATTATATTATTATTTTATATTATTATATATCTGTATATATATAGTTTAAATATAATATAAATATAATATACATATACATATATGGAAGTGCAAGAAACCACCAGATTCAAATTCTAAATCTAACATTTTCTGGTATTCCGTTGATACCCCGTAATAGCTTGAAACCTTCACGGTACTATTGAATTTACCAAGTTATTTGTTCATTAAATATTTCTACATTTATTTTACAGACTAATTCTATCCAAAATTTTGATATCACTAATAGCAAGTACTTTGTATAACTGATTGTCTAAATTCATTAATATGTATTAGTATTGGTGTAGTCATACTAATGATATCAGTGATGGCTCTGGTACTGCTGCTACACGTTTGTCGTATATATTTTTCGATATCTTTTCCGTTCGTTATTTAGAATTTTTATATCTTCGTGCAAATCTGATCAATTTTCATATATTAGGTTGTCCCAATGTTTCTGTCGTTTTATAAGGAAATAATAAATGCACGATATTTATGTTTTATGTTATTTTATTGAATTATGTACTTTGCAGTAATAAAACAAAATACATCGTATATAATTCTATAAAATAATATAAAACAAAAAATGTTGTGTATCTATTATTTCCTCATAAAACGAAAGAAACTTTTGGGACAATCTAATAGATAATTTCACATACATTTAGAAAGTAGGCCTGCACTATCTTGAAATAGTTACATTTCAATACTTTCTTTACACTTTATATGCTCTGTGTTTTGTTATCCATTACCTTACCTTACCTTAGCTTTCTACATATTTCTTGTCTCCTAATGTTCGAGATTTCGCCTCGTCTGAATCCCTTTGCTTATGTTTGACGACTAGATTTTCATGAAACACTGTTCCTTTATCATTTTGTCACGCTGATATTTATATTGTTCGATAAATTGAAATTCATTTACAGGCTGGTATAAAAATCAGCATTTCTCACGCACATATTTTCATATTTTTCTTTTTCATTAATCCTTTTTGCAGGACAGAGAAGGGTAGCTACTAATGACGCGGAAAATGTATTTTCTCAGAGAACGTCCATTGCACCTACGCTTAGAACGTTTATTAAGATCCCGAAAGTAGATATTACGACAAATGTTACGCAACGTAACGCGACATCGTAACAAACTAGTACGTATGTATGCAGAAGATACGAGATTTTTGTAATGTAGAAGAGGTGATTGTTGATACATCCGTTGCACAACCAGGAAAGAAAGTCTTGTATTATGCGAACGAATAATTTTCCCATAATTTGGTCATTTCTGATAAACTCGGTTGTGTGCAGAAAATAATTATTATAGCAAATACGGTACAAGCCGGTATAACTTTAGGACACACGCTGATTGATTCTTGTCAGAAAATGAATTTTCTGATCAACGCCGAATGTTACGACGACTCTTCTACGCGTCTTTGATGCGCCTTTTTCTTGTAACAACGGGGTGGTAACCAACCAAATGGCTGTAAGATGTTCGATTTTCTTGCGAGGTCGTGTTATTTCTCCAGGTCAGATAATCTTAGCGAGTTGTATCGTCACAATATGGTTACTCTTCGGAGATATCGGGCTTATGCCATGTCCCTCGCTATTGGGTGTGAAATAAACTAAAAATCTTAAATTGCTCATGTCCCCTTCGTAGATCCTGAAGTTGCAGATCAAAAAATATTTACAGAGTTTAATTTAAATATTTTACAAAATACGAAATATTGAAAAAATTACGAAAATATTTACAAAATTTACAAACCTTGCCGGGGAGCACTCTCGTGGTTCATTAAATTGTTAATAACGTGTTAATATCCCTACACCTTCTTCAATCTTAAGATTACGCTTCGATAACAACCTGATGTAAATGTGAAACTGTTATTAATTCAATAATATTTGAAATGTAATAATAATTTACGAGAGTATCACTGAATCGCACTTAAACAATTTGTTCACATCCATACGTGCGTTATTACGTGTAAATTATAGAAGCACAATAAAAGCTCATAGTATCCCATTGGTTAACCAACAGATCCAAAGAACACTTCAGAGAGATCATCCGTTAGATCTGATAGAAAGATAAAATTCGCCTGTTGTGTTTTCCCAATGGAGAAATAGTCTACATGATATTCAATTCAATACTACACGTAAGAATGTCTCTAATGTCCACGTAGACAAATTGTAAAGAATTTTGGAGTTGAAAAGAGGAAGAAATTGGAACGATCACAACATAATTTTCCCAGTAATACATATGTAGAAACAACCAAATATTTGAATTAATTTCTTGTTCATCGTTGCCGTAACATCAATATTCTTCATCATTATGTAATCATCAGAAGAATCGCATTCCGTTGGTGTCTTATGCTTGCTGTTGCAATCACATTTACTTCTTGCTTGCTTATTCAGAATATTATCGGCTACTTTCACGGATTGTAAGCAGGTCTCGTTCCTCGCGTAACTAAGCATTTAGAAGGATATATAATTTATCATTAAATTTGCTCAACTGAATGGGATCAAATAAAGAAGAACTTTCATTTTGTGTTGCTGCGCAATAAACAGTATTGTAACATCAGTTCCTAACCAGGTAGCTGTTTTTTACGAGTATACTCGTCATGAAGAAATGGTGCAATATTTTGTGTTATGATGAGCACTGTCAGTAATAAAATTAAAAGACAAAACAATCGTTTCGTTACAGTTTAGTAACTCGTCATTGCTTATTCTTTGCGTTAAATTTTAGGTACGCATTCTTCAAAGTTTTCAAAAAGCTCGCAACAGCTAACCAGTCTGAAATACTCTGTATAATTATATATCATATATATTATTGTATTATTATAATATTTAATATTTAATATTATTATTATTATTACATTGTATGTAATATGTTATAATATAATATCATATATAACATATATATGTAATATGTATTATATGATAATATAATACGCCTAATTTTACATACAAGTCATTAGACATCCCCAAATACAACTCCACGATGTGAAAACGTGACCAAACGTTGACCGCGTTGGAGATAATCTGTCTTTGATGCGTGACTGTCGCATAATCGACTGTAAAACGATTCGTGCGTGGGCTGATGCACAGTTTATTGTAGGATGTTAGGTAATCGCATGGAAAGACAGCTTTCCTGGTGAGAAGTTCGAAATCATTTTCTGGATGATGTTTAACCGCGATGTTTCGCACGATACGCAATATATTCTTTTCCAAATACGATAGGAATTTCTCAAGATTCGAATTTAGGAATTTAAGACAGTGGATAAAACGAAACTTCACGCATTCTTTTCTCCTACCAAGCGTGACTGTAATGTATTTCACGAAAGAAATATGCATCTCTTTAGTGAGTGCTAACAGTTACCTTACCCTGAAACGTGTTGGTGATTTCTTAATGATGAAACATACGTCATAAATGGACAAATTGTGGAATACAAGGGGTATGACGAAGGAAGTTCCATAAGCTAAATTACAATTTCTCTTTTTCTTCTTTTTATGAACACCTTATGGAATTTATACAATTCACACCTGCAAATAGCATACATTACAAATCGTACATCGTTTCGAGAACTTTTTAACCTTATTTTTATCATTATTATATATATTATAATTTGCTAACCTTACCAATTCCGGATTCAAAATTGGATTTAAAATCGTAAATTCATTGTTATTTCTTTTGATCATCTAACTTTATGTGAATTCTTATATCATCCGACTAATCAATTTTTCCATTTTTGTTAACACCAGGTTTACGTGACACGTCATTTTGACTCATTTTGAAATTCATGAGAAAAATTAACCGTTTACATTTTTCTTCTACCATATCTACCGGCTTTCTTTCATTTAACAAGATAGATATATATCGAAATTCATCTCCTTCGAAGCTTTTTAGTCTCGAAGCTTCCTACATATGTGGTATATTTTATAATATTAGATTATATTTTATCATATCAGGTTCGACGAAATCGGAATATCTGTAAACCTAGAACATAATACAAGAATTATTAAGAATACAAGAATTTACATAAAGTTAGACGATCAAAAGAAATAGCAACGAATATACAATTTTTAAATAAACTTTGAAAGCGGTTATTTCACCAGGCCTGCTAAACTTAGTGTTAATATTCCAGCTGTTAGATTACACCATTTATTGTACGAATTACTACTCATTATTACACGAGTGATTACGCGAATGACGTGTATGACATCATGTTAAATGTAAATGTAAAGTGTAAAACGTAAAATGATAATAATTGCGAACATTTACGTCGTTTGTTTGCAACAGTTTTTCACGCTCGTGGAACCAGATGGCGCGATTGAGGTCTGTCCATTATTCTTTCGATTTACTGACCTGATTCTATAAGTTTCCTAGTTGATTAATCTGACGCTAGGGGAGGCCATTGCCCCTAGTTAACCGCGGTCGGAGGGGGGCGGCGGTGGAGTGACCCTGAGCTGCCTAACCGCCATCACGCTCTACCGCATTACCCCACAAGGGTGAGAGTTTCTCTCTCTCCCTCTCTCTCTCTCTCTCTCTCTCTCTCTCTCTCTCACCTCGCTTCTTTACGAGCATAACTTGCTCGTAGAAGGAGCGGATAGCATCGTAAAAAAAATCTGGGAAGTGCCGCCGAAAGGCGACAGTACTTTATCATTTATATATGTGTACAATCTTTGGCTAGAGGAGTGCTAAACGTTTCTCGTTTCTTACTACAAAAAAATTTTTTTTTTTTTTTTTTAACGTGGAGGAAATCTTCATAGACACCTTCTTCTCCACTCTGCGGCGGGGCAGAAGGACACAGAGCGGTATGTAGCAGAAGGTAGTGCCGGATTCTTACCGGCTAAAACCTCCACGAGCGTCAGGACACAGTGGAAGGGACATTTGTGGCAAGTGATTGTCGCCCTGGAGTGCTTCTCAAAGCTTACAAGGAATTATCCCCATACAAACACGCAGGGACTGTTTGTTTATTACTTCTTAAAAGTAAAGAATAATAATATCACCAGGGCGAGGATTTGAACTCCCGACGCATCGTTTCCACAGTTCGGGACCTTAACGAGCGTAGCTAGCTGCCCCACATCAAAAGTTGACTTACATCGCTTTCAAGTATACTCAACCGCTTTAGTACTCAAATTCTTATTCAGTTTTGTATTAAACATTTATTTATTATTTATTAAAAGTAGTTGAAATACGTAATATAAAGGTGATTAAGAAAAATTAGAATTGTGTGAGCAATTGTAATAAGTCAAAATATTGAATATCAAAATGAAAAAGTTTTTGTATGAAAAATGATCGTAAATCGATGAATTACGCGATGAAATACAGAAAGCAGTCAAGTTTTGGTGATAAGTCACAAAGTTAGGGGCAAATGTTATGAACATCGAAATAGGCTTAAAGGTGTGAGAATTCCATAACATATGGCAATAGCAACTGCGTCCACTTAGAACATCACCGATATTTCTAGAATTCAGGGAAAATATTGTTTATGAAAGTTACCGAGAATTGTGGTAATCGTAGAATTCCAGTAATAAGTTCTTTTCTTGGCGATGAGCGTATGGGATATTTCTTGTTCAATTAATTTTTTTAAATAGCATATTATAAATTTTTATTTCAATAGGTTTATTTCGTATTATCGGCCTAAGTACAAAATCGTTTGATTTGCAAATGACTAAATAATTAAAAATCGTAATTATAACGATGATATACATCTACAGAGTGTTCCGTTTAAGTGAGTACGCTGGAATATCTGACGAGAAATCGAAGTTATAAAAAAAATGTTCTTACAAAAATCGTATGTGAAACAAATGTTGTTATAAGTAAGAAAAAATTTATTAATAATTCTTTTATGTACCTTATTCTTCAATGTGGTCACCATCGTTTAAAAATACACGTTTGTGTATTATTAATAATTGAATTAAACATTTCATGAATTACAATTACAAATTCAATTACGTCGTACCCAATCACATTGCATTTCGTAATTTAGATCTCTCGGTTAATTAAATTGCAATGTAATTCGTGATCGTAATCGAAATATAATTACAAAATGCAATGCAATTGAAATACGATTACAAAATACAATCTCATTAAAATATAATTAGAAAATACGATACAATTGAAATATAATTACGTAATGCAATGCAATTGAAATAAAATTATGAAATACACCGAATAATATCCAAATTAAGAGGCAATGAGAGGAGAAAAAGACTATAGTTTCTTTAAAGGTTTCGAACAGAAAAAAATTACTATTAATGATGAATATGATATTATTCATAAATATAAAAATTCGCCTTAGTTTTTCAGAGATTCAAACTGTAATTCAGTTACATTGTATTTAAATTAGTCTCGTGATTCTAGTAATTAGAGATTCAATAAATTATAAGTTTGAATTATTTAATTCAGTAACATTTGTAATTGGATCGCTGTTTCTGATGTTTGTAAAAAATGTCTTCCAGCATTTTCCAACGTTGCGCTAAAAGTTAAATGGTGGATAATGAAAATTAACCATCTAACAGAATAATCTTTCGTTTATAAGGTTATAACGTTCGCTGCAGCATCAGTATCTTCCCCGTGCGAGGAGCGACGGTACGGCACGTGAAGGTGTCAGACTCACGCGAGATTTAGCTGACCGATATTTACTGACTGTCGTGACTCCAATTTATGACTCATTAGACGAAATAACATCGAATAGCAGGTCGTTGAATTTGTCTCAAAAGCTGGTATAATATTAGCGAAAAAATATGGTGCCATTTAAAAACAACAACTACGCCAAACACAAAAATATCTTTTTAAATTAATACTTTTACCATCACAAAATAATTTCTATAAGAATACTTACTTTCAATCTCTCGTGACAGGTTTTATCGGAAGATGTTTCACTTC
Organism: Bombus haemorrhoidalis; assembly: GCA_014825975.1. Classification (NCBI taxonomy): domain Eukaryota; kingdom Metazoa; phylum Arthropoda; class Insecta; order Hymenoptera; family Apidae; genus Bombus; species Bombus haemorrhoidalis. The sequence goes on from CM026177.1 coordinate 3,193,295, forward strand.
AACGGAACACCCCTACATGTTTAACGTTAACAAATTGAAGATAATTAGTATTTTCCAAAATTTATTAAATGATACTTAAATGATATTTAATAGTTGCTATAATAGTATATCATAGTAATGTAGTTTGTTTTTTAAACGAAGAATATATTTCAGGTATAACAGAATACGAAATGAAAGCGCTCCAGTAGAATTTCAGTTAGTGGAAGATGAAGTTGAAAATATTGACAACTTGATTAATTATGGCCAAGAACATTATGATTGGAATTCGAAAGGTATAGAATTGATAATATCCCTAAATAAAAAATTTTAATTAAATAAAAAATTAATAATTATTAATATAAAACTTTATTAATTAATTAATTTTTGTTATATTAAATTTTATTATATTATTTTAATAATTATATTAAAATATAATTATTGTTATTTTGTATTGTTTCATGTGTTATCCACAGTTTGCTTTATACATATTTTGCTTAAATCATTGGATCTGCTATTATCATTTACCTTTTATCATCAAATTGATTTCTATCGATAACGAAAGTTACAACAGAATTTCGTAGAAGTGCCACTAATCGTCCCTTGTCTACCTAAAATATTATATATATATATATCCTTAGGTTAAATCAGACGATCGATTCTAGAAAATCGAATTTATTTTGGGAATAATTAAATTAAATACAATAACAGTCGATAACAAATCTACTATAAATTTTACCTGAAAAATCGAGAATCAATTTTCTAAGTCCTAAATTACCGTTCTTTTCTCGTGATCTATTCTATTCAGCAAATGACTGCCGGTAAAATAAAGCAAAAGTAAAAATATCGGTTGTCGGGTAGTTTGAATTCTATAGAATAGACAATATATATATATTGTCTAATAAACCCACAAAATGCGTTGGGTCTTGTAAAAGCATATTAATTTGTAGAAAATATTCCGTACAAATGTTTACCCATCTGGCGAGTAACCACGGAAGGTAACTGTTGGTCACTTGAAATATTTCGTAGAATCGGTGGAGGTTAGGATTCTATTATTACGTTACAATGTAATGTGTAATATTAGGTTGCGCTAAAAGTTTCTTTAGTTTTATAAGGAAATAATAGTTGCACAATATTTTTGTTTTATATTATTTTATTGGATTGTGTATAATCCACTTTGTCTATTACTACAAAATGGAAAGAAACTTTTGAGATAACCTAATCTAATATCTCGGATGTATACAAAATATGTCTGTACGAGTTTCACTATGATTACATGCTCCGAGTTCTGTCGAAAGTTATACAATTATGTATACAGATACGTATACATAATTATATATACGATGTACGATAATTTATCATCGATATAGACGATAATTTGATTTACGAGCTGACGTGCGATAATTCAAGCAATAATTCAATAAAATAATAGAAATGGAACAAAATGGATCATATATAACATTCAATAGAATAATATAAAGTAAAAAATGTTATGCACCTATTCTTTGCTTATAGAACGAACGAAACTTTCGGGCAACCTAATAGTATGACTGTATATCCAGAGTATTCCACAAAAACGTTGTCAGTCGATTAGAGGCTGGTTGCACGTGCAATAATAAGTCGATAATGCAGGATTTTTTTGTCCGGAGCTTCATTTTCGAAGAAATCGAGTTTGATCACTTGTCAAGTAGTTTTGAATGTGATTAATTATAAAATAAACTTGATTAGGTCCAAATATAGGTACAATTGGTGATGAGTTATTCAACATGTGAAAATAGATAAAAATATATGCTGAATAAAATTTCTTTGTTTAAAGTTTCATTCTCAAGAAAATAGAGTTTGAGCATGTTAAGAATTGCTCTAGTGCAGACGTATGATAAATCGTCAGATAAATGTGATAAATCTTCTTCTCGAGAACAGAACGTGTTGTGAGAAAAATTTATTATACAATTCCTACTTAATTCCACGTATGAAATAACAACTTCCTGTCGATTATTCGCTTCTGCTCAGTCCGGGATTTGTCCAGTTCAAGTACATTTGACAAATTTTCAAACATATTTTTCTTGAAATCAAAGGTTCGAACAAAAAGATTTTATTCTATATCCTCGATTTATTTTTGCAGAATCACTATTTACTTGATCGACTACATTATCGGGAACACCTTGTATGTACACTATTACTTATGCATTTCAGTCAAAAAATATATTTCTATTGATAAGAAAAGTGACATACAACTTTTTGGAATTTTTGTAATTTATCCAATTCGTGCATAGTACGGATGTGGCCGAGAGAACCCGAGAATGTTGTGTCGAGTCGATAATTTATCTCGGGAGCGACTCGGGTTCTCGGGAATTATAAAATTATAAAGATTATTACATCCGACCCGGCCCAATATTTTCAGGTTCTCACACATTTCTAATAATATTTTAAATATTATATATGATACATATTTCGTTATTATCGTTGCTTCATACTCTATACCGTACAATTTTATAATTCTGAAAAATCCTGAAATTCTCGGGAATCCCGACAATCTCGAATTACGAGATACTTTCGAGACCTGTCCCGAGTATCGGGTTCCCGATATTTTCAGGTTCTCGTATATCTCTAGCGCATAGGTAAACTTTATTTAAGAAATACGTGGATGTGTTTATTGAATTCTTCAGCTTACTCAAATAAATATATTTTAGAGGTTCCGGAATACATCGATAACTTGTTAAAAATTACTTGGAAATTACATGCCAGAGTGTTTCGCGCGCAAAAGAACTTGAATAATATTATGGATGAAATGTATACTTGGGCAATGATGCCAGTTATTTACCGTAAGGATGCGAGAGATGAAAATTTATTGTCAGTCGCTGATAAAGACGACAGATTTGCGGAAAGATTTACGGAGATCGAAACAACAGCTGAAGAACTGGAACACGTATTAAAAGAAAATTATAAACTGTTTTTCGACTTGCTCCCAGATCATGTTTACAACAGAGAAGAGCTCGAATTAAATGGTAGCCGTTTAATGATTTTTATATTTTACTATAGAGACTGATTAACAAAACGTTTTATAAAGTTTTTGAAAGCGTTATTTATTCAATACAATTATTTATAGCCCACACTGAAGAAGAAGAGGAAGTAGAAACGGAAAAAGCAGCAGAAGAAGGAAACGATGCTGAAGTTGCAAAGTAAAATTAGGAAACTTGAATATCATCATTTTTGTTTCGTTATGCATTTTTATCGTATTTTTCGTAACAAATAACAATTAACGGAAACTCTTATTCATTACATGTGATCATTTCTTATTTTCAGTAATCAATTTTTCTTGAATAAATGAATGAACAATTATAGAAATTAAAATACAATAATAAAAAAAAGCGGACGACCGGTAATTTAGATATAAGATAATTTTTTTGTTTCAATGATTAATTAAAATTTATAATCAACAGCATTAAGAAGGAGTATTGTCTTATAATTTTGTGTTAATATTTCATTAGGCCAGATGAGGAAGTAACTGAAGAAGCGGAAGTACCGGAAGAACAAGAGCAAGTAGAAGAAGAAGAAGAGGTTGATGAAGAAACGTTAGCAATGAGACGCGAGAAATGGCAGCCTTATCTACTCTATGTTGACAATTTAATTTCCAAAGGTCTTATTCAGGCTGTCTCCACAAGGTTATTAATAATAATTGCGGTGCTCGACTAAAATTTATCTTATTTTAAATTAATACTCATTATTAGTTACTACTTGGAAAAACTAATTGAAATTTTAAAATATTATTATTTATAACAGTATTTTATGGATACTTGGTTTCAACATTTTGCTTATACAATATTTCTTGTCCGGTAAGAAATATTACTCCAACAAGGAATGATTCTACATAAAAAAATAAGTTGGAAATATGAAATAAAATTTGTGTGGTAGGTTCTTTTTATTTGAGAAACCTCGACAGCCGTCTATACAAGTCCCAACTTAAATTTGACAGCGAAATATCGCGGAAATTGAAAATTTCCCCGATATTATATAACAAAGTTCGGGGGAAAATTTGATGTTGGGTCAAGCTCTTTCGACTTATATTTTATTTTTTTTTTAATAACATACGTAATTAGATTACGAGAACCTCCATGTTTTATGACACATTCCGATTGTATGGTAAAAATCAAATACCTTTTGTTCTTATCGAATTTTCTATCTGAGCTTCTGTTTCACAAATATTTGATTTGCAGATTAATTTTCGCACGGCGAGTCGTCTAGTGGGAGCCATACAACGTCCATTCGGACCATACAAAGAAGTTATTTCTATATAATTGTCCATTTTAGCGTCCACAGTCCGAAATTAACCTGGGCGCTTATCTGGATTGTTGAATTCCTAGAATTCGACTAAGGGAAGGAGAATGAATGAGCATGAGTGAGATACCGATACTCGCTACTAGAGCATAAAGATGGTAGTCACACAATGTAACTTAATACGACACGCTTGAAGTGCATTTCCAAGAATTCGTGGGAATACCGACGGAAGCTAAACGGGCAAACAAAAGTCCAGACGCTAAAAAGGACACTATTTCATTTTCCCAACGCACAAACGCTATCTTATCGCTTTATGGTTGAAGTAGGAAAATGAGATACCTCGAAATGCTTCGAGAAGATTATCGACGGATTTAATTAAAGCCCGCATTTGTTTTTCGAGAGGTAAAGAAATCATGCGTTGGCGAGATCAATAAACGAAGTTTGCGTGCAAGAAGAGACAATCGACTACCGAGGACAACGACAAAGTTATCATTGTACCTGTAGAATGGCGATCTGTATCCCAAATGGTGTTATCGATATATTAATGACTTTTGGTTAGGGCTGCCATTTATAAAATTACTAATTTAGAATAGAGGGCGTTAAAAGCCCGGATTTTTCCGCCTGAAACCTCGGTATTGTTAATTGTTTTTTGGGTTAGGAGAAAGCTTCTATAAACTTAGATGTAATATATTTATTGAATTATATAGGTGCCATTTTGTTCCACAAGCTTTCTGTATCTTCCACGCAACTTGAATATTCCATCCTTCCAGAACTCGTCAGGTTTTTCAGCGAAAAACTTCTCGATATGATCTTTCGTATGGATCAAATTCCTTAAAAATAGAAACGAACTTTCCGGGCAACCCAATATAATTTGTAACCGGATAGTACTGTGTTTGCATTTAGACTGCTTCTAATGCGTCTACAATGCGAACGCAATACTTGGAAGTCATTCTTAGAAAAATGACTGCATTGCTGTCTAGTATATTAATATAGGTGGCTCTACGTGCCACAACACCGTACGCAATGTACACACAGCATAATGACACGGATAGTCGGTGGAGGCTGATCGTTTCGACATCAAGCGAACATCGGTGAACCCGGATGACTGCAGAAAATCTCACCGGGTATCTCCGGACGCCATCGAGACTACGAAAAATTAGGGGAAACCCATTAGGCGAATGGCAGCTCTACCTTCGGTGAACGCCATGGAAATTACTGACACGCTTCCCGTTTTTATGCCCAGTGATTTTCTAATATTCATCGCCATCCGAATGCTCGAAAAATAACAAATATTGGATTACATAAATAATAAGGAAATCTCTACAAAATTTATTACATCACTAGAGACGAAGAAACTAAATCCAAGAACCTAATGATCCTAGACTTTTAGTCACCTTGAGAATGGTCCATTTGGATTCACATATCAGCATTCGACAAATACAACGAAAATTACGCATCCCGCGATTTGCGGCTCATGGAATGTAACAACATATTCAATATCGTGCTTACTACAGGAATTGAGCGGTAGAGATCATAGATTAAGAATTCGCTTTTGTAGATGCGCACTTGATAATTTAGAGCAGAGGCAAATTTCTTCGTGTGCTGTTTGCTGTAGCGACGATGTATTTCATAGCAGTGGGTGTCCCAATACATTTAACTGTCATTATTGATTACATCCATATTGCGGCTATTAACGGTCGAATTTATATAGATTTTGTCTCAAAACTTTTGTCAGGATATCTTGAACGGGGACGTTCGACATAGATTCATCACAACGGTCGACAGAAATCATGGTTTCAGCAAGATAATGCTCCTATATATTGTACCAGTGATGTTAGTGTTTCTTAGATATGAAACACACAAGTTGATGGATGGGGCGAAAAGGTCCAGTTTTATAACTTCCGGGATCACCGAATCTTAATTCCCTTGATTTTTACTTATGGGGCTGTGTGAAAAATAATGTGTACGAGAATGTGTGAACATGTAATACATAGGAACACGTACTTAAATTAATACGTATTTTCCGCATTTTGTTACTTATTACCATCAGCTGAACACTTTCCTTTGATACTGTTTTAATCGTATGGTTCAAATTCAAAACAATTACGTTTTGAAAAATTCAAGCGTATGTTGATTTCACACCGAAATCAAATATTTGTAAAACAGAAGGCCAGATTGAAAAATTGATAAGAGCAAAAGGTATTTATTTTTTACCATACAATCAGGAACCGTAAAAAAGTAGGGGTTATCTAAAAACTAAGCTGGTCGTGATACAGCTACACGACCTCGATCCAATATTAAGACACGGACAACATCAAATGTTTCCCTCCGAACACTACAACCTTTATTTAAAACATATTTTTCGATGAAGTTTCAAACTCAGTTTACGAGATGTTTCACTATTTAAGATTAAACGAATTTCTTCGCACTTAACTACTCTGTTCGCTAGTACAAATCAAATGGATGTGATTTCCCGCGTAACAGAAGTCGTGTATCTGAAATAACAATTTTTCGTATTAATTTTCATATTTATTTGGGAGGTAACAACAGTCGGTTCAATAGGTTTCTTCGCAATTATGTACCCTGTTTGGTGGTACAAGGCGAATGGAGATGATTCTCTATACAAAGTCGAAAATATAGAATAACAATTTTTGATACTAGTCCGTTATAAAATTTCAGCATATCAGGAAACGTGACCTCTTAATTTTAAGACATGTGATAATTTATTTGTATGTGTATGGAAGAATGACATAATGTATGGTAATAATCGTGTAATACCAAAACATCTTTTCTTCTCGGTGTTTAAAGTAGATTATTAGAAATAGATTATTAAAAAAAAGTAAAAAAAATTGGAAAAATAAAAAAAAGCCAACACCACACGGAGTTCCCAAGCGGTCACCCATCTAAGTACTATCCGTGCCCAGCGCTGCTTAACTTTCGTGATCGGACGAGAACGAGTGCACTCAACGCGGTTTGAGCGTTGGACGAAGTACATTTTTTTTATTACTGAATATTACTTTACAAAAAAATGTGTAAAAATATAATACTATTTATGTCATATAAATATAATATGAATGTACGCGAGGAGCGATGGTATTTGTATACGTGCATCCAGATGTGTAAAATATTACGTAGCTTCTTAAAAATATGGGTTATAGGATTCCATCATGTAGGTACGCGTGTACTTGGAAAATAACGAGAGTCAGCCGGACGAAATTTTATAACTGATTTTCTCGAAAACGGAGTCTTGTATCAAAAATTGCTACTCTACATTTTCGACTTACTTTTGCATGAGGAATCACCTTCTTTCGGCTTTACCACGATTTTCAGTACACCCTGTATATATATGTCGGAGATGGAAGGACATCGAGCCTTTCCTTTGGAATTCCTTGGAGAATTCCCAATACTTAAATTTTCATAAAACTAAACCGATTATAATTATTCGAGATTTGCGATAATGAGCTTGGCCTCGAGGCGACAACTAGTCACCTAATAGAGGTATAGAATAATTGTATAGCTCTCCTTAAAAAGAATAGTTGTAGCGGCACTCGACAGTAAACATCCCAATGGGTTCGGCCTCATGGCTCGCCATACACAGACCCTATTCTTCGGGCAAGATGATTACCAGATGCATCTCCACAGTACATGTTCGGCTAATCTGCGTACCTCCCATGAATCTTAATATTTAGTTAACAAAGATCCTTCAAACAAACAAACAGTCTCTCTCCTAACAGTCCCCAAATCTATCACCTACTGCGAGAATATAACGGAAATCTGCTTTTGTCACGAACGACGCTTTTCGCTAGCAACTCTCTCTCAAGGGCGATCAGCATTCTTTTCTAGCCACCAACAGTGAAATTAACCAATTAACAATAACGTCCATTTCCCTCACCTTCCGAACGAAGGCGAATCGGATGATCTCGTGTCCCTGGACACACCCCATCATAGTTTTATTCTACAGCGTCATCGTGACGGACTGTCATTTTTTTTTTTTTTTGTGAGATCTCTTAAGCCACGGAAAAATTAAATCGAGTCCGATCTAGACTTGGGAGCAAAGTACATCTGTTATCCCGTTGATCGCGGATTCGTTATCGAATCTAAGGCCATCGTCATTAGCATCTCGAGTATCTAGTTACCATGGTTACTTGTCAAATTCTGTACTAATCATATTTGTACTAATAAATATTTTCTCTTTTGCGTAATAGCGATTGTCTAATCCAAATGAAGATTCGTTACACGCCCCTATTCATAATGCAATCCGACATATGTAACCCTAGAGTGACTGATTCATTCGTTAACGCCCAGCCCAAACGGCTGTATCTAAAATGATGAAATTTCAACAGAATATTTCTTCTATAACTCTAAAGGGGTAAAAAGGATAACATTTTTTTAAAGGATGCTCATATCCTATGTATTGCTAAAGTGAGGCACGTGAAATTCGACTTTTTCGAAGTTCAACTCTTATGTATATGAAAAAGGGGTAAGTTTTCTTCTCAAAGGATAAGCACATTTGTATATCCGCTAAAGATATGAAATTTGACAGACGAATTTCTCATTAAAAGTAAGCAGACGTTTCAGCGTTTTCGAAATTCAACCCTTGTTGGAATAAAAAAGAAACAGATTTTTTTTCAATAGATAAGAGTATTTCTACATCCACTTCAGTTAGAGATTTGACATTCGACGAAGAAATTCCTCATTAAAAATAAAATAAAAAAATAAAAAAAGCACGTTTGAGTGTTTTTTGAAATTCATCTTCTAAAAGGTGTTCGAACAGAGGGCAGTGAACAGAGGCGAAGCCACAGACGGACAGTTATAATATAAAGTGCTGAACCGTTCTATTCAACAGTCTAGATAACATTCTGAGGAATTTCAAAATTAATAGCATTTATTACGTGCCTGAACATTTCATTTCATTATTTGTTCTTCTTTACGTTACGGGATAAACGCAAACATAAGTAGTAGATATATTAGTTTATAACGAAATACAATAGTACTCATATCAGACAAATATTTCAAGTCAATTCTCTGAAAAACGAAATTTTAAACGAATTTGATATTGTTTTCAACATAAATGTATTATTTAATTTCTACCAATAATGAACTAAAATAAACATTTTTAAGTATTATAAAAATAAATATTATTATGAATTAACAGAATTATAGAGCGCAAAACATTTTGTGTTTTGTTAACAGCTTTAATTTTACATGTTTCTACATTTTTAAATTCCATGGAAAACATTATTTCCATTTTACTACCTAATAATTTAGATATTGAAAATAAATGATTTATAACATTTAATATTCATCTACATGTGGCTACTTTTTTAATCTTTGCAACGTTAGAACAACACTTTATGCAACATTTGATAAGAATTAAACAATCATTTATTATTATTTCTGCAGTATTTGTTACGTTCTCGACGAAACTGATCCCGAAGGCGAAATATTTCCTTCGTTTGAGATTCAGATGTATTTGGAGGTGAGTATTTCTGGAGATGTGACTATGTCGAACTATTTGAAAACACTCAATTTTTTTAACTATATATCTTTACCTTTTAAACGAAAAAGAAGTTAAAAAGACATGAAATCTAGATACTACCATAATATGTTACTAATATAAATTAAGTATCACTTTCATATACGTCCAATCAACATACAACTAATAAATATTAAAAACTTTTACAATACTAAATATATGTTGCAATTTTCTATTTTTATAAATACGTAAAATTTTTATTGTTAAATGAAGCACGTGCATGTAACTAATGTTACAATTCTTTAACCATTCTCTCTGCTTGTTTACATGTTGATAGAATCCTAATATTGTTTTCCGACCGCCAGTGGAATTAGATGATCCGGAAGGTTTCTATGCTTTCTTCGAGTCACTTTTACTTGAAATGATGAAAATGGGTACCCTCATACCACGCGTTGATCCTGAGTTGCATGAAGGTCGAGAAAATTACGCGGTATATTATTTATTACTGATATTTCTAACTAGTACATAGACAGACCGCTGTTTTTACAATTTTCAATAGAACAATTTTTGATAAAACATTAATAGTCGACTAATTTTTCCTTCCATACAAACTACTAATTGTATTTGTATTTACTAATTGTAATTGTATTTTCATCGTCGAAGCTCGATGTTGCTGAAGAGGAAGGTATCGTGTTTATGTTGGAAGAAACTTGCAATCGAGCAAAATTGGCCTTAATAGAAGTGAAAGGACATGTACATGTAATTATCTGAATTTAACATTCTCGAACGTGTCATTTCATAAAAATTACCGTATTTCTTATTTCTCTTTCGTTTAAAAACTTTCGATAACGTGCATATAACGTATAAGGTATCAGTAGAGATTATCCAACTATTGAAATACAATTTATTCATTTAAGAAGCCAGACTGGATGAATATATTTTAATTGGTTAATGTCTTATATTTTCTGATATATCACGATAATTTTGAGATCTTTTAAGTTTTTCAATTGAAGATGAGTTACTCTTGACGAATTTTTGTTTTGTTTTGGGTTTCAAGGTCAACTGAAGGTCAGCTTATTCTAGCTCATTGAATTGAATAGCCGCTACAACGGAATATCTAAAAAATATGAGGTAGTCGTTAAGAAAACAAAGTCAACTTGATATCAGAAAACCTAAAACATCAAAAAATTAAAATATATTCATGCAATCGGTCTCCTCAGGTACAACAAGTTTCACTTCAAAGATTTTTTGCTAAGGTCAATAAATAACGAGCTATTTCAAGTGATAGTTTTCACTGATTCAGCCTGTATATTCTGACATAACCTCAAATAATTAACGACAAGGAATTACTGATTCAAATTATTATCCACAGATATACGAAATCTACTCGTGGCTGTGGACAGATGATAAACAGCAATATTTATCCTATTTTTTGAGATTTTCTCAATACGTAAATCCCGAGCAAAGGGAAATGATCGAACATCATCCAGAGTTTATCCCAGATAATCTGAAAGAGAAGAAACCAGATTTAGCGGATTTCAAGCGGGAAATCGATTATTTTATGTCTCTGTACAACAAGTGCGATCAACTGCAAAATGAGCAAGTCTTTTGTCGATGGTTGAAACTTGACATAAAGCCTTTCAAGCAGACGCTCTTGAACATAATTTGCAAATGGGCTAACGTGCTGAAGGAGTATCTGGTCAACAGAATCACCACACAGTAATTAAATTTTTAAAATTTCTATTAAATTTAACTTTCGTTTGATATTGCAAGATTTTTACGGTTGAAGTTCTTCTGATCGATACTTTTCTGAGGTTCTATGTTGTTTCGAGAAAGTATGTCGATATTTTATTAAAATTATTACTGAGAATTTATATTTATATTTATGTTTATATTATATTTACGAGCATTTATAGAATTAATTTAGAATTAATCTATTATATTAATATATTATAGAATTAATCTAGCAAGATACAGATTTGAAAGTACAGATAAAAAAGTGAGTACAGTGTCTTTTAAGAGTTTCATAGACGCTCTTCTGCATTTATTGATTGATCCAAAAGACTCAACTTGATCAGCAATATTATTCTGATCGGCAATATTATTCGCAAAACTCCAGATTCTGGTGATATGACGATAAATGGGGTTGAGATATTAAAAAATTCTACATGGTAGACGAGCGTGTTGCGAAAATGACGTATTTCTTCATTGAAATTAATTAATCGAAATAAAGAGGACCAGTCTACTAAGTTATTTATAATTTTGAAGAGAAATAAAATGTCAACTAACTTTGTCAACTAACTAGTCCTTGCGTGTTAGAATGTTGGGTCTATAGAGTACGTAGCGTTGTAGTTTTGACCAAAATTGTAAATAAGAAAGCGATAAGGACCATGATACAAAATGTAGGAATCTATGTTGTGGTGTTTCAACAAGCTGAAGATATTTGCTGAAGAGAAGCCTATGAAACATGATACAAAACGTAGGAATCCATTCTATGATCTTTCAATAAGAACATTATCATGCAGTAATCAAATTCTTCTCATTTAAAATTACAATTTAAAACATCAATTAAAAACGTTGCAATCGAAGTTGTTCTAATCGATACTTCTCTAAGTTGCATGTTTTCCGGAAAAGAATTGCAACGTTTTATTAGATTTACGACTGTTTACTAGGAAATTAACGAAGCACTGGTATTCTACGCATATTTAATGACTCGTGACATTAACGCAAATAGTTTTGGTCAGGAGTACCAATACTGAACACTTATGACGAAATGTAAACATGTCTTCTCCAATACCGTATAATTTAATCCACGTCTAATGAGAAATATCTATTTTAAACATTTTGATATCACCAATATTTCGACTGCGATTTTCCAGAAATTATTTTCGTTTGCAGCTTCAGTTGGACGCATAAGCAAGTGAAACATAAATCTGAATGGCATATTTGCATTCGTGACGCGAATAAACTGCACAAGTTTTATATACGAAAGATTATTTTGGCCGGCTTGAAAGTTATTATGCCATGCTATTATTTTTACATTAAAGAATCATTAAGCTATCGTCTAAATATAATATTGCGCCGTATAGTATGCAAACCTCGTTTAAACAGGATTGTCATTAGCTAAAAAGAAATAGTCATACAGAATAGAGCATAATATTTATATTGAACAAATAATGATCAGTATTTAAACGATATAAAAGAAATTATCCATTAGAATATTTTATTTTATTTTTGGAAATGAACTAACTGATCTAACAGCAAAAATTGCATCTACTGAAGAACCATATGCAACGCGTCATTTCACATTGTAAAATATATCGAAAAAATATGCGAACAAAACTAAGACGTATTACGGGAAAATTACAATATAAATTCAGTCCATAAATTAAGCCTTAGTTTCTCTGATTCGAAAATAAATCAAGAATTCAATCGTAAAGAACAAACCGCAATAACTAACATGGAACTTACATAATAAACAACTGTTGACAATAATCTTGAGAATATGCTTGCATTGATGCCTTTCCAATAAAAGATTATCAACTTCTGTAAAGAAATTAGATATTAGACAGAATTTGATAAGCCAGCGAATATAAAAATAATCGCTAATGATCTTGACTGTCGATAAAACTTTAGATAAAATCAAAAATATTAACAATAATAATATTTTATTTTACTAAGATTAAAATTGTATAATTTATTTATTCTTAAATATAATTGATTTTCTTCTCTATTCCCCACTTCAATCGTTTGAGAATATTAGCATATCGATATAATATTAAGAAGAATGTTCCTTTAACAGCCTACTCTTCGTGTACTCTTCCCATTGGACGTTTCAAATGCAATTAAATATTATTGAGACATCCGAGTAATCTATAAAAGGGAGTTCTATGAATGCGAATCACATGTTGACCTCTAACTGCAAATAGAGCCGATTTCTCTGAAACCACAATCCTAACGTTCGCTGTTGGCACTAGTCCTGTATATTTGTGCAACTGAATAGTAAACTGAGTATTTGGCTCGGAATCACTATTCCGGGAAACTATCAAAGTACCTATTGCGCGCGCAACCAATGTAAACAATTCAAGTGAAACTGATCATTTATCTATTACTGGAATAACACGTTGACTTGATATAATTTTAGGCTTATCTATTGTCCTTTCATATATTAGAAACTTGTCATCAATATTCGCTCTTTAAACGAACAACGTTATCATATTGAGGTTAGGTTGCAGAACTAACGGCGCGTAATTATGAATTTTTATTTTTCTCATTCGTTTAATTTTATACGATATGATAGGTAAACACTGTTTATATTGCATCTATAATAATTAGTATCATGATATATAGTAATGATGTATTGGGTTACCCGGAAAATTCGTTCCGATTTTTCAGGAATTTGATCTGCATGAAAGATCATACCGGAAAGTTCTTCGCCGAAAAACCTAAGAGGTTATAGAACGATGGAATATACAAGTTGCCTGAAAGATGGAGAATGCTTGTGGAACAAAATGACACCGATATAATTCAGTAAATGTATATTGAATCGAAATGTGAATCGGAACGAACTTTCCGGGCTACCCCATATGATAATTCTTATACAGATTCTCTACGTACATATATATTTATAGATTTCTGGATCTATAGATCTGCATATGTTCTATATATATATATATATATATATATATACTATACACACATAAACTTTTTTTTTGTTCGATATAAAATGTCAGAGAACAAAAAATTACTTTAGCGATTGAAATTTCGCTTCTCGTTCATTTTAGATTGGAGAATTTAGCAGAATTTTTGAAAGCAGCAATGGAAAATTTTTCGCGTCCTATACACGAAGATGACTATGACGCACTTCTAGAAACTATATACTATTTAAAGGAAGTTAGGGATCGTCAATACGAAATCGAAGACATGTTTGATCCAATTAAGGTAATACTCGTAACAAAAGTTTCCATAATAAATAATAAATATAGAACGTTAGAACCTTAAATTTTCGAACTAATCAAACGCACACACTGTTGGAATAATCGAATAATTTTGTTAAGATTTCGGAAACGTGTAGCAGACCGATAAACTAAAAAACTGTTTTGGGGAAAATCGCGAAAAGGAAACAAAAGTGTTTTCGTTCTTTTACTTTTTTATTTCCACTCATTTGTTTGTCTTATCGTCTTTCTAAATCTTCAAGTGCTTTATTTAATTTTGAAAATGTACACTTGCGCGCGGAATTATTTGTAGACGATGACGAGTATACTTGACAAAAGCAAAGAAAGTATACTGGCATAAAAATAAATTGAAATAAATTACAACAATGATAACGAAACTATTATATGACAATTACAAAAGTTACACATTTTTCTAGTTACGTTTCTTTGAAAAATCCATTGTTTGTTTACAGATTCGTCAATATTATTTAAATTAATTATTAATATATAAATTGAATTTGAAGTCAGATTCATTCGTAAACAATACAAATGATCAATATTTGACATTAAAAATATCTTTATGCTAAATAATCAAATATTTGGAAAAATCAAAAATGAAAGAATTTAATTTGTTTTTAAAGAAGAGAATGGTATTCTTTAAAACAAAGAACTACACCTAATGCTATCTCATAAATATTTATATTATTTTATTGAATTATGTATAATCCATCTTGTTCTTTTACTACAAAATGCATCATACATAATTCAATAAAATAATATGAGCCAAAATATATTATGCACTCTATTATTTCTTTATAGAACGAAAAAATCTTTTGGGACAACCTAATACAACGTTCCATATATCAGTCGATTCATTGAAAAACATTTCACGTTAGCTGTGTTGGTTACCGCTAGGCCGCTGGATATAATAGTCTATCCTAACTTATATAACCTAACCTATAACCCACTGATTTTCCTTTTTTATTTATACTTATATATTCAAATACTTGTATACATATATACATATCTATATTATTTATATAATATGTTAAAAATGATTATCTGATCGATGAGTAATCGTAATTTAAACGTAATTAAATATTTTTTGCAAATATATTGGAAATTAGGTGGGATGGAAAGTTATATGAATGTACAGTAAGAAAATACTTAGAATGTTGATCTTACCTACATATTACGTGTATATGGTCATTGAAATCGATGTCCTCTATTTTGTATACAATTACCAAAATTAATATTAAATAACAAAAATCTTTCAATAAGAGTCTAACAATTTCTATTCTAATTTCTATTTTTTTATTTGTTATTTTCCACTCTTTCTCACAAGTAACAAAATTTCTCATTAATCGATGTTCAAATAATCGAGATTCGACTATAGTATGGCACATTTTTCGTATGCTGCCAGCAAAATGGACTTTAATGAAGATGAGCATAATTTTCTAACTACTTTCCTAGCTTTCTCGATTGCAGAAACTTCTTGGTTGTTTAACAAATCTGCTATAGTTAGCTGCAGACTATGAGCCGTTAATTGTTTTAATTGTAAAATGTGATGTTACAAGGACTTCGTTGTTTATTCTTTCATTACAATTTTTATTGTGTTGTTCTGAATTTACCAAAACATCTGCTATTCCGATCGTGTAATATCTATATCTTCGATATTTCTTCGCTTAAATTTTTCATTGTTTTTAATATATATGCCGCGTTATCGACTGTCACATTGTAAATTCGATTAGTTACAATTCCATACAGATTACAGGTTTCTCTTATAATAATTCTCAAATATTCGGTAGTGCCGCTCCTAGAAAGTTCAACAACTGTTAATGTGCGAACATGCAGTTTATCATCTTTCATAAATTGTGTGTTAATACCGAGAAACGATCTGCCCATGCAAGTTGCTGCATCTACCTTCAAGCATATTAATTTGCCTTTTGTTTCTTCCGTAATTTTTCTCCTTACTTCATTTGCCTGCTCAATAAGAGTATCACGCACTTTATGTGAACTTATTTTTTCTTTTCGGAAATTTATTATCTGAATTATATCTCTAAACGCGTCTTTATCTATCAGGGAGAGTGGCCTGCCATGTATTGTGATTAATCTGACGCATGCCTCCACTACATCTCGTTTTATTTTTTTGTAACCTGTCTTACCGGTCTTAATTCATTTGGATGGGAAACTTCCAAATGTTTTTTGCAGATTTGTCGCATGATCCTACAAATTTATATTTTTAAAATTAAAATTAAGGTTACAATTAAAATAAAAATTAAAGTTATAATAAAAGAATGTATAGTTAAGGTAAAAAAGAGATAGATCACACTGAGATCTCGAAAACGCTTCCATCTAGACAAATCTGGTGGTCATCATACGACGTCCTGCCTCAAACAGAATAAGTTTTATTTGAAACGCTTCTTCTAATAACGTATAATTTAGGCACAATTTGTGTAGATCGATTGAAATGGGACACCCTGTATTTAGAACTGCTTATTCACGCTGTATACTAATTTTTCAAATCGGAAATTTACAAAACGGAATTTTTTACTATGACAATCGCGATAGTAATGTCCCATTACAATGCATAAACGAAATTTCAGAAGAAATGTATACAATGCACATAATATATTTACACACACATACACCACAAATTATCACAATATTTTATCACAGATTATGTGACAAAATTTGAACACTTTCGTCAGCTACTGTATATATTGTATCAAGATACGATATATGAATGACAATTTTAGGCAATTAATTAAATAGCCTGAATGTATTGTATTGTAATATTCGTGGTTTGTATTATTATACTTTCGAAGATTACATACAAAGATGAACTGACATGTGATATCAATAATATTATTCAATAGGAATATCATTCCAAACATGCTGATGTATAATACTCTGTTAGTTTCCTCACGAAACACTCTGTGATTGAGGTTAGGTTGGGGTTAGCTCTGTGATTAAATGTCTCGTTTTATACATTCTGAAATTAAATTAATCAAATATTTTTCAGAAAACAATAGAACTGCTACAAAGCTACAACGTGTATTTGGACGAGAAAATTTTTAATTGGCTCGCAGAATTGCCCGTTAATTGGGAAACATTGAAAAAGATGGCTGCTCAAGTGAAACATATCGTCCAACCTTTGATGACTCGTCAAATAGATCTTTTGAAAAAGAGGCTAAGCTATTATGACTTTAAACAACACCGTTTCCTGAGCGAGTTCCATGAACAAGATGTTTTCAAGTAAGCTAAAAATAATATTGAAAGTATTTTTATAAAATAATTTTATAAAATTTTTCATTTTGTCTAAAAGTTACTTCTAATTAATATTTCCGACACCATTCCAAATGGCACCGGTAGCCAAACAGGGCGAAATTTTGTGGGTATTATTTGCATGTAAAATCTTAGATTCGGGAAACCTTGCGTTCCAAAAATCCCTATACATACAGGATGCGGCCGAATAACATGTACACGTACATATATTGATTTTTCAGCCATATATCTGTATCACGTATACCCACATTGTTATACTAATTGTCAAACATTGCGTTTGATAGTAGTGGAGATCTATTATATAAGGACCTGTATCTTCCAAATGCATGACTTTCTGAAGCTAATTTTTTAAGTTTTAGATCTATCATTTAATGTCATGATATCCATCAAATTTTTCGTCTTTATCTTTATCTTTATCTTTAATGTACAGCCTATTTTTATATTATTCCACAATTCTTTTTACATTTTCTACCATTGACATTAAAATATTATTCTTAAAAATTTATTGAAATATTCCTTTAGACAGTTATTCAATTGTTTTAATATACAGAATATCCCATGTAATTGAAGCAAACTCTATGTTGAAAGCGCTCAGAGATAGACGAAAGTCCTATACGCTAAAATCAAATGATATCATGTGAAACATGTTTTAAAAATAATGTTATATATTTTTACATTTATATATTGGTACGTGTGAGAAACGTAATTCTATCTTTTCTTTTAAATAGAACTTAATAGTTTTAACTATCATAGCCTTGTGACATTCTTATCTAACCCTCTGTAATTCTCGTATAAGTAGACTGCAAATTTTTATGCATTTATGAGAAATTTGAAGATTCCTGAAGAAGTGTCCTGAACGCATATAATATGCAAATATATATAAAATATCCCCATTATAGCATTCGTTATAATATTTAGTATGTGAAAAATTTTTCTAGGTAGGTTCCATTTTTTAATTATCTGCACAAAAAACTGAATTTCCATAAATATCCACAATTTACTCATGAATATACTATTATAGTCCGAGATTCACGATAATGAGCTTGGGCTCGAGACGACAACTAGTCGCCGAACGTAGCCGCAATCACGGGATGAACGTTTTTACCTAATAGAGGTATAGAGTAATTGTATAGCTTTCCTTAAAAAGAATAGTTGTAGCGGCACTCGACAGTAAACATTCCAATGGGTTCGGCCTCGTGGCTCGCCATACACAGACCCTATTCTTCGGGCAAGATGATTACCAGATGTCGATGCATCTCAACAGTACATGTTCGGCTAGTCTGAGGACCCCCATGAATCTTAATATTTAGTTAACAAAGATCCTTCAAACATTAGCATTCTTCTCCAACCACCAACAGTGAAATTAACCAATTAACAGCAACGTCCATTTCCCTCACTATCCGAACAAAGACTTTCCTCGACGAATCCGATGATCTCGTGTCCCTGGACACACCCCATTGTAGTTCTTTGCAGCGTCATCATGACGAAAAATCATGCTCTTTCGTGAAGTCTCGTTAGCCAGTTATCTAGCGTCTTTACGACCGGTGAATTTTTTGCACCCAAATAAAAGCTAATCAAGTAATCCTTGTACTGTAGAACAGTAAGTCAGGCCCGATCTAGACTTTGTATAAAAGTACTTCTGTTCCTCTGTGACCGCGGATTCGTTATGGAACCTGAGGCTATTGTTATTAGTGTCTAATTACCGCCGCCACTTGTCAATCTTGTAACACTTATACTTGTGTTAATAAACGTTACCTCGATTGCGACAACGATGGATAGCTCCTGTGAAAATTCATTACACGCCCTTAACCCTAATCTTAACGTTAACCCGACATATATATATATAACCTACTACTAAAAGCTGTGATTTCATTTTAAAAAGAGGATGAAACCCACTGAATTTCACATAACCTTCAAAGTAACGTGAAACAAAAAATTTGGTTGTTCCATCATATTTGCTATCTTAAGTAGTACAACTTTTGTCTTGAATACTCCATCATACTTTCAATAATAATAGAAGTATTTAATTGTTTTATTTTGTTTCATACTATATCTTTTAATTATCTATGTAAACGTAATAACCTCTATGCGAAATAGAAAAACATGTCGATAATATAGGAATTTTGTTAATAGCAAACGTAATGTGCTATTGATAAATCTATAAAAGTCTCGAATACTTTTCTAAATGTTATGATTTAGTGTGAAACAGCTGAATGTTGTATTTATAGCCCAGATTGTGAAAATCATTATGAAAAACTAAACGAAATACATGAAGAGGTTTTAAAATTCCTGAGCGAAGAAAAAGATCTACGTGACCAAATTGTCATTTTTGAGCAGGAATTGCCTGAATTTAAAATGACGAAACAGATGCAAAAGGAGATGCAGTTTTTGAAAACTTTGTGGGATTATGTGAATGTCATTACAACTTCTTTGAACGAGTGGAAGAAAACCACGTGGAAAAAACTAGATGTCGAATGGATGGATCAAGAATGCAAAAAAATTCTCAGAGAATTAAGACGTAAGGAAAAGCTCTTTTATATTGTTATTATATATATTGTTAATTAAATCCAATTATATCAAATTTTGTATTATATATTGTAGTAGTTTCATATGATTTCCAAAATTTGATACTATGCAAATAAAATTTAGCTCTTGTCAATATATATTCTTATTTAGTCCGGAATTAGCCAAATTTAAATATACTCGTCAAATTTTCCAACTCGATTTTCGCGTATTAACAAATTTTATTCTATATATCTTCGTCTTACTTTTTCTCGTAGAATCACCGCGTACTTTATTGTGCTCCCACGTACGGACCACCCTGTATAATATTCTTTTTATTCGTATAACATTAATGTGAAAATCAGCAATATAGATAATGTGGTAGGAATTTACAGTATACAGGGTATACAAAAAAGTTTGGAGAAACTTTAAAAGCATATAGTACTCATTAAAATAAGCAAAAACTGTTAATAAACGTGAATCCAAAAACTATTAATTTCGAAATTATGAGATGTTTTTGTCAGTAAGGCATTATCTCTACATAGAGTTGCCATTTATAAAATCATTAATCTGATATAAATACTATTAAAATTCTAAACTTTTCTGCCTGAAACCAGAACACTTCTAACTACTCTTTAAGTTAGTTACAATATCCTAAGATAAATGCAAACGTTTATGAATTATAGATTGTAATCGGATAGCACTGCGGTTATATCTAAACTGCTTCTAATTCATCTCATGCGAACGCAACACTTGAAAGTCCTAGAAAAACAAGTGGCAAAATCTAGTATATTAATATAGATTTAACACACGGTCATATATAGAGGTTTCAAAACTACTGTAGTCAAGGTAGTTTCAGATTTGAGGACAAAAAGAGATTTTTACATTGTTCATCACACACAGGATACTCATGTCGAGTAATCAAAACAGTTTAGTAGAGTAATACGTGGTAAAAGTAACCAAGTGAATCTTTTTATATTTTTTATAATATTTTATATTTTATAATACTTTATTAGTAGGTATACATTATTTATTCATAAACAATTCTATTTATGGTTAAACTTCGTTTTAGAGGGCACAAAACTATGGTCTTATGTTTTCTATTGTTTTTACTACTCTACAACGTCGTTGGCGGATTGGAGAAACACAGGTCACCACATAACCGTGACATCCCCCACCACGAGAGTTTCAGAACTTGTAACGTGATTTGACGCATGTCGAATCATCGGACATAACACACATAGCACGATAACACGGATCATCGATGAAGATTGACGTTTGGACAGCAGGCGATCGGATGACGGAAAATACAGACGGAAATCCTAGTGGCAATCTTTATGGGATATGTCTCATATTCATTTTAACATACACTTCAGCATGTTTAATTACGTCAGAGAAGTACTCACACGTCGACCTCCTGCATTTTTCTTATCTCTTGATAACATTTTTCAATTCGTTGTTTAACTCATTTAAACGAAATAACTGATTTACTTTACTGATGAATTACTGATTTACTATACGCTATACTCTTGTACAGTAAACATTCCATAACTCAGGAATTAATGGTTTTTGGATCCATGTTTATTAAGACATTTTCTTTGCCTTGACAAGTACTACATGCTCCTAAAGCTTTTCCTCAACTTTTTTGCACACCACGCATTTGACTTCTGTATTTGTAAATATAAAATAGAATGTTTTGCTACATTGTTCATTGCAAGACTTTGTAAATTTCATTTGACAGAACTGGATAAAGACGTGCGTCAGTGGGAATTGTACACTAATATCGAAGCACAAGTAAGGAACATGATGGCATCATTGAGAGCAGTCTCAGAATTGCAGAATCCAGCAATTAGAGACAGGCATTGGAGGGAATTAATGGCTGAAACGAAGGTAATAATTCCGTGTTTACGTGTTATTACTTAGGTTAACTCAATTTCCATTCCTAAATTGCTGCAAGTTAATTGTTGTGTTAATTAACAAGTATTCTGCTTACACTTGAACGCATTGAATCCAAGCTAGATCTCTGGTTAACTAGGCCAAGTCTTGGTTAGGCCTTGATTTTAATTACAGACATTACAATACCATGAAAGCTGCGTAGTATTTAATATGGAACGAACCGAAAAAATGTCAATCACAAGGAGATAATCTAATATTAAATGTATAAATATTAAATGTGCGTATCATAAATATAATGAAAATATGAAAAATATAATAGTAGTAATATTGATAATTACAAATAGAAATAGCATTACATAATAGTAATAATAGAAAATTAAATGAAAATAACAATATTGATAATACACTGACAATGTTTAATTAATATTATCTACATTAATTTTAATTTAAATGTTATATCATTCCTGCAAGCTATTTCTAAAGTGCAAGAATTTTCTTACCTCTTTAAATACCCAGAATCAAATATTATTGCATAATTGGCTCGGAGTCAAATTGGCTCGTAATAATGCCAAAAGTTACGTATTTCTTCTTAGAAGTTACGTCCGTGTATTTATCCTTTTTACATTCTGTTTTATTTATATCTACCAATATATTATCATATTTTATGAGTTATGTATTTATATAATAGTTATTCTTTTTTATATATACAGTATATACTGTTTGATCCAAACCGCTCAAATATTTCGAAAAAAATGAATGAAAATGTTACAGACAAAAATAGCACGATATCGATGGGGATATACTATAGTTTTGTGTATTTGATTTTGCGGTGATCTTTAGACCTCTTGTGAAAGTGACATTAGATTCTTCAATAGATACCTCCATTCTTTATTTATTCTTGTAATCTGATATTCGGACGTTTTCAAAACATTATAAACTTGTGTCTTATACACCATCTGTTATTGATAGATGAAATTTCAAATTCGGTATATTGCCGGCATTAGCGTTACCTAATGTATACCATGGGAACACATAAAAATATCTTTCATAATGCAGTTTCCTAATGTTTCCAAAACAGTTAGTCGGTTGTGAGTAGTTACCTTTAGGCTAGGTCGATTCCTTATATTACACTTAACAAAGTAAATTTTATTTAAAAGACTTTTTTTACTAATATATGATTTAGGATTTGCGTAAATCGACAAAAATAAGACACTCTGTATTTGTTCCTAGTTTTTCAATTAGAATGAAAATTACAGCCAATTATACAGGGTATAAACAAAAATCGTGATAGAAGAAGTTGATTTCCTTGTGGAAGTAAATCGAAGATATAATTTTTTATACAATACTTTTTTCGAAAAAATTTACAATGAAGTTTCATCAAGTACGCGTGCACTTGGGAGGTAATAACGATAGTCGGTTGAATAGGTTTCTTCGTACTTAGGTACTTTATTCGGTAATACAATCCGAATGGGGGTGACTCTCCTGCAAAGTCGATCGATGCGAAAGATTGAAAATTTCAGCATATCAAGAAACGTGACATCTTTTAGTTTTAAGACATGTGATAATTTATTTGTATGTGTATGGAAGAATTACATAATGTATGGTAATAGTCGTGTAATACCAAAATATTTTTTCTTCTCGGTGTTTAAAGTAAATTATTAGAAATAGATTATTTAAAAAAAGTAAAAAAAATTGGAAAAATAAAAAAGGTCAACACAACACTACACGGAGTTCCCAAGCGGTCACCCATCTAAATATTATCCGTGCCCAGCTCTGCTTAGCTTTCGTAATTGAACGAGGACGAGTGCTTTTTTTTTAATGTTCATTTATTGACTAGGAGACTGGTCTTACATATATTTGTTACTCATAATAGACTATGAGTTTTGGTGTAGTGTGATTTAGGCAAATATACCGATACGTGATGGTACGACATAGCCATCCAATATTTTGTGTCGCAATTTTTTTTTTTAGTTTTTCTATTTGTGATTGGGTTTAAGTCGCTATAGCGCGGTGCTTATATATATTATCTTTTTTTTCTTCTTATTTCTGTCCTGAAAACCTGGTCGCAAAAACAGGGCAGTTCGGTAGTTTGTTCTTGGTTTCGGTGGAGTTGGGCGATTTTTGGAGGGGGCGGGAGAGGGCGGACGGGAAGGGGGACGAGAACGAGTGCAGTCAACACGATTTGAGCGTTGGACGAAGTAGCTTTTTCTATTACTGAATGTTACTTCACAAAAAATATATAAAAATATAATACTATTTATGTTATATAAATATGATATGAATGTACGCGAGGAGCAATGATATTTGCATACGTGCATCCAGATGTGTAAAATATTACGTAGCTTTTTAAAAATATGGGTTATAGGGTCCCATCATGTAGGTACGCGTGTACTTGGAAAATAACGAGAGTCAGGTGGACGAAATTTTATAATTGATTTTCTCAAAAACGGAGCCTTGTATCAAAAATTCCTACTCTACATTTTTGACTTGCTTTTGCATGGGGAGTTAGCCCCTTCCGGCTTGCACTGTAATTTTCGGTACATTCTGTATACCGGCTGAGGCCCGACAGATGATATTCTACAACCGGGTAGCGAGCGATTCTACATTAAAAAATAAATCGGAAGTATATAATAAAATTTTTTCATATCACGTTTCATTTCTGAGAAAATCGAGTTTGAAAATTTGACAAGAATATTTAAACTTGGCTAATTTCGAACTGAATAAAAATAGATAATCGATAGGAGTTTAAATTACATGTAAAAATAAGTCAAAAGCGTAGAATAAAATTTCATCGTAATTTGAAATTGGAAATGCATCACGCGTGTATATCAAACCAGTTCTTAACTAAACATGTTCAAATTTTATTTTCTTGAAAATAAAACCTGAAATGGAAAAATTTTGTATACACAAAATTTAAGAACCTGTATGATTATGGAATAGTTTCACTACTTACATTACTATATGTAATACGAAATACATAATATAATATATTTATAAATAATTAATATAATATAATAATAATATAATAAATATGATATATTTTAGTATTGGAGGTAATTCTTTTGTCATAGAATTTAATTATTGTGTAGGTGGTATTTATCATGACCGATAATACAACATTGGAAGACTTGCTAAAGTTACAATTGCACAAATATGAAGAAGAAGTTAAAAATATTGTCGCTAAATCAGTGAAGGAAATGGCAATGGAAAAGGTGCTAAAAGAACTTAACGACACTTGGAGTACGCTCGAATTTGGGAAAGAGATACACGAGCGTACGAAATTAAATATTCTTAAAATCGACGAGGAAACTATTGAAATCCTTGAGGACAATCAGGTACCTTTTTAAGATATTTCCTCATCAAAGAAACAAAATGATAAAATACACGTGAAATGCTCCAAACAATATGTTATAAACAAAACTGTTTAGTCGACCGTTCGTCGAGAGACGCGACCGTGAAAAAGCACGTCAACAGAGTCGTAAATTCCCGTTATGATTAGACAATCGACGCCACGGACTGGTCGATCCACTTATTTCTGTTACGATAATAGGGGGATTTAATTGAGTACACTGAATTAACACGTATAAATTAATATTTATTCAAACAACTTTGTAAAGAAAATAGTTACGCTGGTGCGTATGTACAAGTTAAGTAAGTGATTGATTCAAGGGTAAAGACCTGTTACAGACATGTTGTCTATTCTAACGATGAAGAATAAATAAAGTTTAGTGACGATGCTGTGTCTAGCATGCGGGATCATCGGATTTGTTGATGACAATTGTGGTTAGGAAAGTGAGGGCAGTGGACATTGCTTCTGATTGGTTAATAAGAAGGTTGGTGGACTAGGAAGAGTCTTAGCCGCCCTCGATAGAAAGTTTCTAGTGGGAAGCATCGTACGTGAGAAAAACTAACTTTCCCGTGTCTTCTCGTAGTAAACAATAAACTGTTAGAAAAGAATTACTAAGGAGATGTTTGTTTGGTCTGAAGGAGCTTAGCTAGAAATTACTGAGATTTATGTTAGATCCTTAAGGCTATTGAAGCTACGCAATGAGAACGTGGAGACATCTGGTTGTCATCTTGCCTGCGGTGTGTGACCTGATCTATGTAGAGTGTCGCCAGACGTAACAAATACAAAAATCTATAAACCTTTTTCCTTTTTTTTATTTGTTATCTTGTAAAATTTCTTTAGTATTTCTTGTTACTGTCGTTATTGTTATATTCAATTTATTAAGACTTCCTGCGTTAATAATAAATGTCTACAGTATGCTGTAACTTGTCTCAGCATCATACAGAAAGATCAAATTCCATTATACACATAAAAATTTTTTATAAAAATTAAAATTTATCTAATGTTAGTTAGTATCTAATTTATAAATTATATATACCGATTTACTTTTTATTACATTGATCTCCACAGCGTAATTTAGTCACTTGTATATTAATGATATTTCGTTTTGTTTTACTTTAACATGCTCAGAAATTCCTTTTCGCCTATTTTTTAATTTTATTATTTTTAGTTCCCTATTTAATTTGCTTATTTTCCAATAATTTAATATTTGCTTATGTTGACTTATTTAACTTATGACAACGTACTATATCGCTTCCTTGTTGCTTTATAATAGGTGCAACTGCAAAACATGTTAGGTTCGAAATTCGTTGGATATTTTCTTGGTGAAATTCTTGACTGGCAGAGAAAACTAAGTACTGCAGATGCAGTGATTAATGTATGGTTCGAAGTTCAACGAGCTTGGGGTTATCTCGAAAGCATTTTCATTGGCTCTGAAGACATTAGGAGCCAACTTCCAGAAGAAACCAAGCGGTTTGAAAAAATTGATAAGGAGTTCAAAGTATGTACTTCTATTAACTGTTTATTAACATCTTCCGTAATTTTCTTTGATAATTTCATTTGTAATACGAAAAAATCTTCCTTTTCAAAAAAATATACTTAGGTATCCTTTATAAACGTTTTCACACGATAAATACATTTTTTCGCATTTTTTTAATCTTTCTAATTATATTATAATTATTTTAATATTTCTTAATTATATGCAAAAGGGAATGGATATCAATGACCTTGAAATATGTTGTTATTGGCAGAAAGTTTCGATAAATTTAGTTTCATAACATTTTTATATGGTGCAACCTAACCTAACTCATTAAGGAAAGAGATAGCCATAATATTATGGAAATAAAAAAGAAAAATGAATGACTTATAAGTTGGGTTTAAAATTTACGTCGAATGTTTGATAAGGATCTGTTCGAAGTTGAAAAATCAAAGAAAGGAAATTTAGGTTCCAAAGATGAACCTTGCAAATGAATTGGTAAATGAATTTAATGCAACAGAAGAACAAACAATTTTATAGAAATGATACATTCAAGAAAGCGATCATTCACGAATCAGAAACAACCACAAGCATTATGTTATAGAATAATGAAACAATAAACGTTAATAATTCTTCGCGATAAATTTTATTTTTATTTAAAGATTCGACACAGTTTTTCTGTATGTATACTATTATTATGTATATACGGTATAATATTACCCTCTAATATTATTAATAATATTAGTATAATTAATGTTATACTATACATAGGTAATAAGTTTCCAATCAAACGCAATAATACCAAGCTAATTAAAAATAGTAATTATAGAGAAAAGAGTTCACTGGTTTTGATGACCTTGAAATATGTTGTCAAGACCAACATTCTGAATAACTTTCTTTTTATACACGTAACCGTCGCTAGGCTTGAGTTTCCGAGATATACACAAAAAACTTGAATACAATTTATGTTACGATTACGTTTCATTTTGAAAAAGGCGGACGTATTTTTATATAGTCCAAGCTAAACTTAACTCATCCATGAAAGATGTAATCATTTTTAATATTGCGTATTAGTAGAAAATAAAAATATGTCGGTTACAGGTTGGGCCAGAGTATCATCCGGCCCTGCTGGTTTGAAGTAATTTTAATTAATAATCAGAATCATTAGATAAGTATACATGCATAACCATATAACAAAAGAAAAAACAACAGTTATCAGTTTAGTGCTGACGTTTTTGATTAATTTTCTAATGCACTCTTCGAAGATGAAAGTTTTCTAGTCTAATTTTCAATGTTTTCTTTATTTCGAATTTTCGAATGCCCTTCATTTCAATTGTACTGCAAAACACAGTCCATTTTTTCTATAAATATAAATTACCTAATTACATTACAATTAAATTATAATACATGTATAGATTATCTAAGTATGCCACACTTTTGTTAAATTAAGCATCTTTTTAAAGAAATTAATACATTAAATGATATCTTTTCAAACATGTTTGAGAACATTATGTTGAAAAATATAACGATACGTGTAATAATTTTTAAGGAACTGCTAAAGGAAATGTTGAGCAATTTGAATATTATAAAAGCAACCAACCGGCCTAAACTTTTAGAGAAACTAGAAGAGCTGCAAGTGCAACTAAATTTCTGCGAGAAAGCGTTAGCCGATTACTTGGAAACAAAGAGATTAATTTACCCAAGGTTTTATTTCATCTCCGCAGCAGATTTACTTGATATTTTAAGCAACGGTTAGAAAACATCGATAGCTATAAATAATTCTTATTGTCTTTTCCTGTGAAAAAGAACGATCGAAAAGTGATGCGTTTTTACTACCAAAATGATAGCTTATGATGAAATATCAGTCACATTAAATTTTCAAGTTGAGTCGACAATTAATTTCCAAGACATTAGGCGTCCAACATGCTCATCAATGTGTGTTTCGGTATGTGATCCTTTATTTCTTTATTCGGACCAGATAATTAAAAAAATCAGTCTCAAGCGTTTTGCTGACTGCTGATAGTATATTTCAATTTAGATTCTCAAAACTGACAGTGACAATCTAAATAGTATGTATCAATTCATATAAGTTTAAATAGATACATTTTTCTTATTATGTAAAATAACTGTTCAATCGCTATTTGAATTTAGTTTTTCAAAATTAACAATCTAAAATCAGTATTTATCAATTATCAAATTTAGATGGATACATTATTTCTACATGTGTAATAACTTCTGAATTACTATTTGAATTTTGCTCTTTTTTTTTTTTGATCCTCGGATGGTGGAAACTGCAAAATATTTTTGGAATTTGAGAAAAGAAGTAGAAGATGATAACAAGAGCACCTGGACAAGAGCAACTAGGACGGATGCGTCGACTGAGAAGAAGTGGCGAAATGTTGGCTGTTGCATCTACGTTATGACACTTGTATGGTTCCTTGGATATAGTCAAAATCATGGGATACATGCACCCACATAATATATATGACGTATCCATCATCATCATTTGCAGTAAACAGGACAAAAAAATACAAAACATAAATGCTACTTTAAATATATCGTACATTGGATTGAATCAGACATTTTAAATTTTGAAGATACAAACTCAAATTGTCAACAGTTAGCAATATTGCCAAGGTCAACTGTTTGAATTATTCGATTAACGTGAAAGTTCGCAAATCGGAGCGTGCAAACTGACGCGTTGATGAGTATAAGATCGTAAGCTGTCATTTGGTACGAAATTTAATTGCAAAATCGAGGGAGCAAAAATAAGCGATTTATTTGCCGTCATATATATTTAATATGTTAGATTGAAACGTATAATATGTTCTGTGTAACTCGGGACGCTTAACTGCCTGAAAAGATACGATTGTTAGGAAAAAAATGTTTGAGAGAAAAGTTGTTTGGTATAGAAGAATACGTACTGTACTTTTATCTGTTTGATCTTGCGATTATGTTGAAACGTCCTGTAGGGATGAAAATTTTCAAATGAATTGCTTCATCTTTAATTAAACATTGTTGTATTTGGCATTCAGATGTTTCCAAATTTTCAAAAAAAAAAAAAAAAAGAAAAAGATTGACTGACTGTTCTAAAAATGTTAGAAAACTGCAAAATTGTGCTTTGACAATGCCATATCAGTGATAGAATTATGGTAGAATTATATATATTATATTATATTATAATTATAAATAATTATAAATTACACAATTATAAATAGAATTATAATTACAAATAAATGTATATTATAATTATGGTAGAATTATGGAAAACATCTTTATCTATTCCCATGGTATATATTGGGTAACGCTAATGCCAGCGACACATCAAATTATAAAATTCGTATCTTGGTAGCGGATTTTGCAAAGGACACGGGTTTGAAGTGTTTTGAAAATATCTGAATGTCAACTACAAGGATATGTAATAAAAAATAGTTTATTTAAGAATTATAATGTCACTTTTACAGAATGTTTCAAGGCCATTACAAGGTCAAATAAATGAAAGCACAATATGTTCCCATCGATACGATACAGCTTTCGTCTGAAGCATTTCTTTGTATCATTCATATTTTTCCAGGTATTTGGGCGGTCCTAGTTGAACAAAACATACTGCAGAACAATGTTAGTAACATAACAATATTTGATTTAAGTAAAACACTTTTGTAAACAATTATATTATGAACTTAATACTGAATTTGAAATTTGTTGAATATATTACTTCTCCTTAGGAAACAATCCTGAATTGGTCTGCAGACATCTGTCAAAGCTGTACGATTCTATTGCAAAATTACATTGGAAAATGGACGGTGGGAAACCAACGAAGCAGGCGAGAGTTATGATTGCCAAAGACGGTGAGGAAATGGCTATTTATGGGACTTGCGATTGCAGTGGAAAGGTACTTTCCCGTAATAAATATGAAGATAAGCTTTCAACCCTCCGTTTGTAACCTTATTTTTACCAACGTCGCCTGCATACTGGGTTGTTTAAGATCATGCAGCTCTTTTAGGATATTTTTAGGTTTTAAAAAACTTTCCAAAATTCTTAGATAAAACTGCTGATTAAGGAACCTACTTCCTTCAATTTCACATATGTTATCAAGGTGCTATCCTATTCAAAAGGTTTTTGCCATCACCCATTGTTTATTAACGCTAGAACTACCACACCAGTGAAAATGACTGGTTTTACAATTTTATTTTAAAATTCCTAATCATGTTACATTTCTTTTCCGCAATCATGTAATGACTTTTACAGCTATAACTAAAGAAAACATCAACAACAATCAGCTTCCTCGTTTTGTACTACTTCCAACACGTTTTTTTAGAATTTTTACTGCTTTTACTACTTTTATCATTCCATATGATGATTTCAATTATCAAGAAAATTCCGGGTCAATCGGTAATGTTAAGAAGTTACGAAGTGCTTAAAGTGCTTAAATAACAATAATAATAATAATATTAAATAACCAAAGAAACCTAATAAGTTAAGAAGTTACACAAAATAAATGTTGGGTCTGTAATTGCTTTATTCCATACGAATCGTGGTTAGATTAGGATTAGCGAACTGAACGAAACTCAAACCTAAAATCAGACGTTAGGCGAATATAAATGTTTACATTAATATAAAAGATCCAATTGAGGAATTTATTACTATCTCTTACTCTATTACTATCTCTTGAAATCTCTTCAAATCTCTTACGTCGCTTATCTCAATTTCATCGGCCGTAAAACGTCGATGTAACCCGCAGATGCAGAAACAACAGACGGTAAAACAGTGCACAATATATATATATATGTTACCGACAAAGTCAGCATACGGGAAGATATTAGGATTTAGCGGAAAACCTAACACTCGTAACATACAAACCTAACATACATCACGGAAATCACTAGAGCTGGAATCGAACGATCGTTTATAACTACCGGCACTACCTTCGTCGTCTAATCGATATGCTTTTCGCTACTTCGAATTTATTACCGATAAGGATCAAGACCGGTACAAGGATTGAGAAATCGGATGGATAAAGTGATAAGTGCAAATCGTTACCATTTTAAGTGTTCCGTAACGATTGCTCTGTTTAAAACGTGGAACAAGGAAGCAATCCACAGGTCGAGTTTATATGTTTTATGCATCGTCTCGTATGTTTTTCATTATCCGTCGCGCTTCTTTTTGATTTAGTTCCTTAATAAAAAGATCTCAACAAGACACAAACTTGGTTTCAATGACCAGCACAATGAAAAGATCGGAAGTTCCGAGCAATTAGATATATATGTATATATACATGATATCCGTGTATATGTATATATGTATATATGCAATATCACGTGCTGACTGTTTAACTCTCCACTGGCAATATGTTTTTTCACTAACGCGATTAGCAACGTGAGTCTTCAAAATTGAATTATTCAAAATTGAATTATACGAAATAAATAGTATTTAGCAATATAACATGCTTGTAATAGTTATAAGATTTTTCAGATGCGAGAATCACTGGGTCTGCCATTTTCGTTTCGGAGAAATTAAGTTATTCTGTTAATAACTTTTTAACGAACAACGAGTGATGATTAGAACTTTTAGAAGGTCACTCAGAAGGGTGATCTCGATAACATGTATGAAGGTTAGAGTTATTGAAAATGGGTCCTCTAAACAACAGTCTCTTTACCAAGCAAAGTAAAATAAAAAAAAAATATATAGAAGAAATTAAGAATTATTTAAAATTACCAGTCGAAATTGGCACAGTATGCAGAGATGGATAGACTAAGTTGGATTTGTGTATCCGTAGTAGAAAACTAAAATTTAGACTAGTTTGAAATGTCAATAACATTGATGCAAATATTTTTATCATTTATAATAAAACATATTTTATTTTCCCTATTATATTTTTAGGTGGAGGTTTGGTTGAACAACGTAACAGATGCGATGAAGAGATCAGTAAGGCATCATATATCTCAGGCAGTAGCTACGTACGACGAGAAACCACGTGAACAATGGATTTTCGATCATCGAGCTCAACCCGCGCTATGCGGAACTCAAATCTGGTGGACTACTGAAGTAAACATGGCCTTTATGAGATTAGAGGAAGGTTTCGAGAATGCGTTTAAAGATTATCAGCGAAAGCAAATTAATCAGCTAAACGCGTTGATAGTACTTCTCTGTGGAGATTTGAGTGAAAGCGATAGAAGGAAGATCATGACAATCTGTACAATCGACGTGCATGCAAGGGACGTTGTAGCGAAAATGATCGCGATGAAGGCAGATCACTATTCTAGTTTTCAGTGGCAGTCGCAACTCAGGCACAGGTAAACTCGACGACGATTGATTTGATCGTTTGGAGCCTCTAGTATCCGAACGTTCCACTATCCAAACTTTTTATTATCCGGACATTATATTTTTCTGCTTATGTCCTCTACTATCACACAAACAAACAAATTGACTTGAAGTGTATCTGTAGTTATGTCCTTCCTTAATCTGATTTCATTCGTACATTGCCACGATATAAAGTTGACATTATACGTGTCAATATAATTTATGTGTCATGACATCATACTACTAAATTGCAACATTAACAATAATGTAAAAACTGTAAAAATTGCAAGATTGTATCGCACGTTGGGAGATTTACGATGAATGGACATTAATGGAATTATTCAGGTTTCTTTGCGACTAAATTTCAATGGAGCCAGAAAGTGAAGATGTGGATATTGCTGTACATCAGTGATCTCTACAAATCAGAAAAATAGCAATGCCAATATGAGTAACTTAAGCTATGCGAGAAACATTTGAAATTTAATCAACAATTAAACGGTGATCCAAATTTCTGGGTTCAAAAAGAAAGTAGTGGTTCGTTAGCAAAATGAAAATTACAAAATAAAAATTGCATTGTCAAGAATAGAAACTTCCTCTAGACCATCCGGCCACGGAGTGGGAAAGGCAGTGATACCTTCTTGCTAAGTAGACTGTGAGGGACTTACCCCAGAACTTTGAGGGACTATAGTCTTTCTATAAAAATATCTAACTGATTCTTTGAAAAATATGTACGATGTGTATAATGCTGAAATTATAATGAATTATCATTATATTATTGAAAATAGTACAATGAAACAGGCTTGTTTTGAGAAGCATTGACAAGAAGACCTTAATTTCTTGTTGACAAGAATTGGCTCCTGGTCGTAAAATTAGCGGAAATGCCATCACAGCGTTATTTTGCTCAAATGTAACTGGATGCCATCGACTCTCCTTGTTAGCTCAGTGTTAAGGTAGAGAAAAGTAAACATCACATAAACGGGAAAGATATGGGGTCCATAAATAATTTTGAAATAATTTATTTGTATTACATCTTACTCTTCGTAATTGTCATTGCATTATTCTTTTCGAAACATTTGTAAACACGTCCATTTGAGAAAATATATTTTCCATCGCGTAATAGCTCTCTCAGAATCAAACAACTTTGTTTCAAACGTTTCTCTGTATCTCTAAAACTGAAAGAGCTATTTAGGTGGCTCAGTCTTTGTGATTCACCGTGTATGGTACAATAATTATGAGAATATGAGAATGAGAATAGCCATGTCTCGCTATTGTTTCAGATACTAGAGGTTACACTGTATAAATAAAGCAATTGATTATGAACTATATATCTAATATTTCAGCATAAATGTGCTAAATAAAATATTAAATAGAACGAATTGGATGAACAATGGAATAAATTGAATAACATAAAAATTGTACATAATTTCGTTAATTGCATATTCAATTTCATAATTCTTTTATCAAATTTGTTTAGTTATTGTTTACAGATTATCTTACTTTTGTGATATGTGAAACTATTGCTTGGAAAATTTGTCTGTTATGTAGCTCATCTTTAAAGACAAAGTCATTTATCGTCTCGATTTATCTCTTGTTTTTTACTCAACTATTTATCAACACATTTTATTAACTTCTTTTGTTTCACTTCCGAACAACTTACAGATGGGACGACAAAGTTGGTGATTGTTTCGCTGATATCTGTGATGCTTCCTTCAAATACGATTATGAATATTTGGGAAATGTTCCACGGCTGGTGATAACACCATTAACCGATCGATGTTACATCACTTTAACACAATCTTTGCATCTTATAATGGGTGGAGCACCAGCTGGCCCAGCTGGAACTGGCAAGACAGAAACCACGAAAGATTTAGGGAGAGCATTGGGCCAAATGGTTTATGTGTTTAACTGTTCCGAACAAATGGATTATAAGGTAAATTCATAGTTATTTTATGGATAGATCTTTAATATTAAACTTCCATGTTGAAATTAAAATTTACACAACTTTTGGAACGTGGAGATCTATTTTTATAACAAATATATTAGTTTTATTTTATATTTTTGTTTTATAATTCTATTTTATAATTTTAATTTTAAGTTTATACTATTTACTTTACAATTTTATTTTATTTTACAAATTAAATAAAATGTATTACTGAATAAACAGCTTAATAGTAAGAACACAAGTTACATTTTTTATTTGTTTCATTTTATTACACATTCCTTTCTCAATATATTTTTAAACTATGCAAAAAGTTTCGTATGCTCTCAACTTGTACCAGAATTTTCCACCTCCTAAAAAATGTAAATTTAATTATTGATAATCATAAGTCGAATGTTATATATTATGGGACTAATGTAGCATAACATTTTGGAAAATTGAATTTTATTTGTACTTCTTTTTGTACCAATTAAGATAGTACCAATTATTGTCTAGTTATCTGACATAACGTGTTGATTTACGTCTCACTATAACAAACTGTAATATAAATAAATATTTTAACGCACTGTGCATCTGAATATGAGTTACATAATGCTCGGAGTTGTTTCAGATATTCCTTCTATGAAAAATATATTGGCTGCAAATTAATTTCTCTACTTGACTTTCACATATTATGATACAAATGTTAAGTAACGAGCTAATATTACTTCTTCAGTATTTAAGTATTTAATGAATTATTTTTAAGTATTTAGTAAAGCAATTATGTCGAGTCAAGTAACTTTTCAATGTATTAATTTTATTAATTTTACATTGCTATACGCTATGAATTTTATATATATAATAATAATAATAATATATATATTTAATTAATAATTGATTAAGAATTATATTATATATATTGTACATATAGTTTTTAAGTTTTTTAACTGAAATGATAAAAATATTCATGTAAATTAATAAATTGTTTTGTTCTTGTTTAAAACAATCAATAAAATACAATTAGGAGTAGGTAGGTAGAGGTCGTTGCTTCAGCAACTTTTGAAAATTCGAACAATATTTCTATAAAATTACTTCATGTTTTTCTTCAAGAATATGCAGAATTTATTGAAAATGTAGAGTAAGGCACATGACTTAACTACTACGTCCAGATATTAAGGTATATACATATATATCACAAAAGGATGTTAAATACATAAATTACAAGGTTTCACGAAGATCATAAATTCCATAAACTTACTTTGAGCTTATCGAGCTTTTCCTAAATTTAGCAACGAACGATATATTTGTTATAAGTTTAATATGACAGAATTCCCTTCATTCAGACTGGTATCATCATAATGCACGATTTATCGAATATGTTCCTGAACTTCTATTATAAATTATACAACTCTACATGCTCACGCGACATGCCACTTACGAATAAATCTTTTTGTCTTAGTGCAGTTGAATCTCCAGTAGCCGAAGATCTATTATCCGAATGTTTCACTATCCACACGTTCAATTAACGAAACAATACTTTTTACTTGTGTCATTTACTATTATATGTCTCTTGTGTAATTTCATACTATTGGATTGGCAACTAACTGAATGCGGATTTTGTCAACTGAATCACCTAATGACTTTAGTACAAAGCTAATATTCTACAAATTAATATCTCTTGTCTCTGATGACATTAAAGAGGAAACGTGATGTATTGAGCGTTACATGTAAAGGAAAGATATTTCAAAAGTTGGAAAAAAAGTGTGTTAGTGTTGCAAAAATTGCAAAAATGTACAACGTTAGAAGATCTACGATTAATGACATCAAAAACAGAAAGAAGCAAGTGTGAGAATTACCCAAGTGTTTCAGCAAGCAGAAAAACTTTATTAATGGATTTGAAAAATAAATATCTATTCTCTGTCTTATAGCAATGATAATAAATCAGCAATAAAAGAATCAGTATCTAGATATGCAGGATGTTACAGATCATATGTGATTCTGGAGCTGATTGTACATCTGAAAACAGCAAAAGGTGCTCATATGAACGTATGGTCTATGTCTCTTCGTATGCGAGATATAACAAATATATTGTATACCTACACAATCTATTGGAAATGTTGAAATACTAACATCCAGAATGGAACAAGCCTATCAGTAAACTTGGCTATCAATAACATCAGGAACTATTCAGAGTACAACTGGATCCATGGCAAGCATTGTGACAAGTCTATAGACTTGCTTTGAAATGTGAGGTGATCATTTTGAGCATCTTTTTTAAGGGTAATTAGATAACACAAAATCAGAACAAACAATTGTTTACATTTCATGAATGAAAACAGATAGAACATATGTTTATATGAACCTTTTTCATTATTTTCAGGTCAATTCCTGAGGCGTGTTCTATATGTTCTGTTACACCCTGTATATTGTACAAGAAAGTTTTGAAATTTGAATAAATATCGACATTTTACGTCCTCGTGCTGAGAAAAAGGAGAGTACAGCGAAAGTGACAATGAAAAGGCTTCTTTATAGTGTTTAATATTAAAAGTGTTTATAACACTGGAAAGAGGACTAGGTGGTTTGAGGCACAAAGAGAATATAATTCAACACAGTTCAATGTAGTAACAAAATCTGACTTACTAGTAAAAAGATTTAGAATCCATATATAATTAAAAAAAGATATACTTTTATATTGTATCGTATTCTTTGTGATTGTTCTTATATTATTTGTTTTGAAATATAGAATAATAATAATAAAAAGAGATTTGAGTTCTATTATCTGAAAATCTCCTCATCCAAATAGTTATATGCCTCATCATTTATTCGAATATTGCACATATCACTGTATCTAAAAAATTCAGTTTAATCTTTCTACGTAACAACGTATTCCAATATCAGTAATGACCGAATTTCAATTAAATGATGAAAAGCAAAATCCAGTTACATGAAGACTAATTCTGATTGTACTAATAACAGCGAAGAAAGGAACAACTAGCGAATTTCTATTATTATCCGACTATGCTAAATATCCGACTCGTCTTGTCCATGCAGCGTTTCGGATAAATGAAGTTTCACTCTGATTAACGAAACATTCACGAAAACCTTTTCCTTGGTTTCACTACGTACCCCAGTTATCGTAACTTACATAAGAGGCGACCAAAGTATTTAATTTCTGTTGACTTACATGCAATTTGACAATTAAGGACAGTTATGAAGAGTTTTTACGATCATCACGATTTCCCAATTTGATGTCAGTATATTACCTTCTGTGGTACGCAATAGAAAACGATATATTAACAGCTAATGACAATAGAAGGTATGAGAAACTGAATTTCTGAAATTCATTCCAATATTTACTACACAGACAATTTGATTTACGCAATTGTATAGCAATCAATTCTCAGGCTCGACCATGTAATTGAAATAGATATTGAAACCACAGGGAATTATTATGTTTAGAACACATATTTAAAGATCTAAATTATTTTCTCAAATTTCAATACTGAAAAATAAAGCCATTTCAGTATCATACGTCTCCTCCGATATTACATCAATTTTTTATCAATTTCTATAAAGTAGCATCAGATAAGTTTCTATAAATTTTCTTTCTCTTTAAAATGCATATTTCGGGAATTATTTACAATTTTTAAATTATGTGATTTACCTCGTATAAATCATAGCTGAAACACCTAAATTATTACAAATCTCGTAAATAAAGATATTAAATAATTATTTATATCTAAAGCTATATTAATAAAATTACTTTACGTTTACAAGAGACACATTGTGTTTGCTATTTTCAATTTAAATTTTGAATTTAATATAGCATTACATTTGCGCAAACGAAAATGAGAAAACTCCAAATTTATCTCGTAGAAACATGAATACTTGTACTCCCATATTATGTAACTTATTTTATATAAAAAAAGATACAGTGTTCCGATATGATACATCAGATAGTCGTTTTACTATGAATTTCCAACAATATTTTATTTTTAGCATCCAAGTCTTAGTATCTAATTGTGTTAAGTTATGCATTAAGTTCGTTTACCTCTTGGTATTGCAGTTTTAGCAATGTTCTAGAGATGTTATATTAGCTACAGTGAATGAACATACGACAAATAGTATAAAGAAATATTGTTTATAATTGTAATTTACTATAATTATTATTATATTTATTACATTTAATAGCAAAAAGAGAACTGATATTACAAGTATTAAATAATGAAATTGTTCATGAGTGTAAAGCCAGATTACATATTAGATTACAAAGCAGTATGTGGGTACATGATATGTCGGGTTTGAGTTGGGCCTGAAAAGTTCGGGCGAATTCGGGCATGTTCGGATTTAGTCGTAAAAATTCGAGCAGATTCGAGTGGTCACCCAACACGTAAGTACACTCAGGTAGCCTCATTGCTTCGGGCAATTTTCTTTGGGCTTTTCCGAGCCAAATCGGAAAAAGACGGACGAGCTTGGACGAGATACCGCGATACCCATAGTCGTGATTCGATTCGAGATTGTGTTTAGAATAAAATTGATGGTATTGTCTTCATAATGCAATTCTTGATAATCAGCTTTCTTAGGCAATCAAATACCGAAATACAGGCAAATGTAAAATCTTTGTCTACATGGAACTTTGAAATAAGATAATTTTTCTGTGAAATAATAATATTTCTAATGGATATATTTGAAATAAATTTCGTTCGATGTAACCTGTTTTTAATTTACTTTATAGCAAGTATATAAATTTTATTCTTATTTTATGGAAATACTCTATGGAAAAATGTACTCTATTAACAAATTACTTTTTTAATATTACAATACTAATTACACGCATAGAAAAAAAATAGTTACTGGATGTTTAATGGTGATTAAAATATACTCCCAATTTTAAATCTGAATGTAGAAAACTCAATTGTTCCAAATTTTGTGGCAATAACTTTGTACTAGTGGCAATGACTATACTACCCAATGTTGAGAACTCTCGCTCGTAAAGTTGCAGAAATATTTAAAATAA
The DNA here is from genome assembly GCA_014825975.1 of Bombus haemorrhoidalis. Lineage (NCBI taxonomy): Eukaryota > Metazoa > Arthropoda > Insecta > Hymenoptera > Apidae > Bombus > Bombus haemorrhoidalis. Next base: position 3,233,700 of record CM026177.1, read on the forward strand.
TTGCATTTCTTATATTCAAATTTTATTTTTCGAGGGAAAATTATCTTATTTCATACTTCTATACAGAGAAAGATTTTACACATGCTTGTTGAGTACTTGGTTACCTAAAAAAACCGAGTATCAAAGATTACATTATGAATGTAATAATCAATTTCAAACAGAATCCTGAATCGAATCACGGCCACGTGCATGGCGGGATTCGTTCCGAGGCTGCACGACTTTTTCCGACTTGACCCGAAAGGCTATCCGAATGTACATATGTATTATATATATTAAGATTATAATGAAAGCTTCAGAGTGATGGGATAAAGAATTACCTAATCTGTTTGCAAAATATAATGCAATGGAAAATAGCGCATAACCTTTGATTAGATATATCTTACATACGTAAAACAAACGTAGCGATATTTAATACTTTTTTAAAGAAATACGAGTGAACTTCTTATACAACTTAAATTTAAGTACCTATTAAGTGTTGTTTTATACTATTTCATATAGTAAACTTTCTGGTGACTCTTACGTGAAGATATATTTTCTCGTTTCAAATGTTGATTGAACGTAAGTGATATTATCATTTTCTTTCAGTCCTGCGGAAACATTTACAAAGGTCTTGCTCAAGTAGGGGCATGGGGTTGTTTCGATGAATTCAATCGAATTTCGGTGGAGGTACTTTCGGTGGTCGCTGTGCAAGTGAAGTCAGTTTTAGACGGAGTGAAAAGCCGCAAACCGATATTTTTGTTCTTCGGAGAAGAACTGAATCTCGTTCCCACTGTTGGAATGTTCATTACTATGAATCCTGGCTATGCCGGAAGGACGGAGTTGCCCGAAAATTTGAAAACTTTGTTCAGGTACGTTAAATCATCTATATTTGTACTTACATAAGACTACAATCATACCAACATTGAAACAGCAAATTACATTCCATATTAGAATATTATAATATTGACATTAAATACTGCATTTTATTTAAGAAAATGAGGCTATATAATAAATTTATTATAGGAAAAATTAATAAGAGTCATCACGAGAAAATGGAAAAATGCAAAATATGACGACGAAGGATGTATACATACGTTTACATGCATTTGCCATAGTCATACATATTATCGTAAAAAATACTATCTTGTCTAATGTAGGGTATTAATAATGAATCAATAATGATCTGTAGTATGCTTGGCACTGATAATATTACTTTTTGAATATCTATCTAAAATATTATTATTATTTTTATTCGTATCATTAATACTATTATTTGAAAGTGAAAACATACATAGGATTTTTAAATTTTTAGCTTCAATAAATGGAATTATTTGTTTATAATTTATTTCTTACTTAAGGATAATAATTAATAAATAATTTATTTCTTACTTTCTCACTTCTTACTCTTGTGTATAGCAATGAAGTCAATGGACATAGTTTGATAACTCAAGAATATGACAAGTTAATAACTAAAAGTATAAGTAATAGCTAAATAAAGAGGGTCAATTATCATAAATGAAATAAGATTTTATATCTTTCAGTTACAATTTGATATACACATAACATTAATGTATTGTACTTGCTTTGTACCTGTTACACTCTCTTCATTCTTGTATATCACTGCAGTTTCACACCATACATAAGTACTCCTATCACCAGCAAATCAAATAGGAATATTCTTAATCTAAGATCATCTCTAAGTTTTCTTTTCCTAGTTCTTCGTATCTGGTTAAGTATCACATTCGCCTTGTTTTTCCTTCCTTTCACATGTTTTACCATGTTTCCATTTACCTCTGCAGTGGTACATTTAGATACATAAGCTCCTTGATGCTTTGTTCATCCTTGCTCTCTTCCAGTACTACTTCAATTTTCTCTTTCTTCCTGTGTCCTTCCTGAACTTCATCATCTTTGACTTTTCTGCATTCGCCGTCAGATGTTTATTCTTATATATATAAATATATGAATTTTACTTTATTGTAGAAAGAATTAGCACTGTTTTTTTTTATTTTAAAGGCCTTGCGCCATGGTAGTTCCAGATTTTGACTTAATTTGCGAAATAATGCTGGTAGCGGAGGGCTTCCAGGAAGCTAGATTACTAGCAAGAAAATTCATAACGCTGTATCAGCTTTGCCGAGAACTTTTGTCGAAGCAAGATCACTATGATTGGGGTCTACGGGCGATTAAGTCGGTTTTAGTGGTTGCAGGAAAATTAAAGAGAGACGATCCCGGGAGAGCTGAGGATCAGGTGCTAATGAGAGCTCTCAGAGACTTCAATATACCGAAAATCGTGACCGACGATGTTCCAGTTTTTATGGGACTTATTGGTAAATTGGTTTCTTGTAATTCTGAATTGCCTTATAAATTTACAATCTATATAATTGAAACTAAATGCAAGATTCTCCATCAATTCTCAAGAATCTTAACTTTCTTTTACTATTTTTTCCAACTTGTTTATATTCCTTTTTATTGAATTGTGATTTTTATTACCGTATAACAATATTTATTTTATTCCCTTTTACGTTTACTTCTTGGGAATACTTTCTAAAGGAATCACCTTTAGAAACTGTTTCGCTGATCAACTAAAATAAAGTGAGATATTATCATGCGTAAAAGAAATACGTACTATTACTTCAAATAGTATATTCTCCAGTGATTAAAGGAATATTTCAATTCACCACAAAATGACAAATAGACAGAAACGGCTATAACTTGAAAACAAGATCATATTGAGTATAATGTTTATCCATACATATGTATAGTATATATGTTCTGAGTTAACTTATACGTTTATACACTTCAGTTAACTTATTAGTTCATTTGCTTCTATAGGTGACTTATTTCCTGCTCTGGATGTTCCACGAAAAAGGGATTTAGATTTTGAATCAACAGTCCGGCAATCTACTCTGGATCTCAAATTGCAACCAGAAGATGGTTTTGTACTAAAAGTAAGAGTAAAACTGGTTTGGTTTATAATATTTAACAGCTGGTATTAAAATTGTATACATAATTATACCTATATTTATTATGTTTAAAGTCGTTTATCGTACATAATTTTGAAGAAATTTGAAGAAAGATAGTTTTGTTTATGTAAAATTTCAAACTATATTAAATTTGTTAGGTTGTACAGTTAGAGGAATTGCTTCATGTTCGTCATTCAGTTTTCATTGTTGGATTTGCTGGAACCGGAAAAACGGAAGTTTGGAAAACACTTAATCGAACATACTTTAATCAACAATTAAAGCCATATTATAATGACTTGAATCCGAAAGCAGTGACTAATGATGAACTATTTGGAATTATCAATCCTGCAACGAGAGAATGGAAAGACGGGTTTGATTCATCTCACTATTAATAATAAATTTTACAGCAACACTATGTTTAATGATATTTCTTAAATAATGATCTATAAATCCTATTCAGAAACGTTAGAATATCTCATAGTTTCAGACGAGATGATATGATGATTGATTTAAATTCAGGAATCATAAATTTTGCATTCTTAGAATATACTAAGAATAATAAATAGAATATACTATTAGAATATACTAGAATATTATATTATACTAGAATATTATATATATATATTAGAATATAGAATATACTATATAGGAAGAGTGTAAAGGAAATATAATATGTGCATGTGTGTGAAAAATCATATATTTATTATATATGATTGTATACACAAATTTATTTAAAAAATTTCGTATGAATTAAATACAAAATGCAGAGAAGTTTGCCTACATTTATTAAAATTTATTAATAGCACGAATGTCTGAATTGGACAAAGCAATGATCGAGAGATATAGTAGATATTAACGAGAAGAAATTTAATGTTATAACACTGGATACAGGTATCCCTCTATAATATAGTATTCTTACAAACATAAATTCGCACCAACACGATTTGAGAATTGGAAAATTCCAGTAAAAAAAATATTTGAGAATCGTGAAGTGCAAGTCGCGTCATTCGATATCATTCATTCGAACAAGCATATGTGTTGTCTCAGATTTGCATACGAAATTTAGAAGTATTAAAATTTTGAACTTATTCTTAGTTCGAGGAGTATTTACAATCTGTAAACGAAAATTTGCAATCGAAAATTTCTTCGCTACATCGAAGTAGGAAATCAAAGATTTTTATTATTTATCATATAAAATGTGGATGACATTAATATGATGAATATGATGAATATTAATATATAAATGTGTAGTACTTTGAATTAATTATTAATTGTTTTTATAAATATATCTCTCTTGACTATGAAAAAATAGCATACTTTTGTAGTACACTTATAAATATTAGTACTATATTAGTATGTTATATTATAATATACTACTATAATATAATATAATATAATATGATAGAATAGAATACTATATTAGTATATTATGGTATATCATGATATCGAAAAACAGTTAAAAAGAATTAATAAATGTACTTATTTACTACAGTAATATTGCTATACTTATTAACTATCGTAACCTAACCTCCACTTTTAACCACGGCATTTTTCGAAACCTAACTATCGTATTATACGAAGGGTACCTGTATATAAATTCTTTATGTATCATAAGATTCTATAATCTCTATCTACCTTTATATAAGTTTCAAACTAAATAGTAATTATTAATAGTTTCAAGAACTTTCAAATCTTTTTAATTTTTTTAACTTATAAAAAGTCATACTTATACATACGACACATACAAGTATTTTCTGTAAGTGGCTTAATACCTGGGATCGAGGTTGTTTTACTAACATTTAAAAAACTTTAATTTAATGTACATAATTTTATATATAATATATATTTTCAATTTTCTCCCTATAAATTATATCATACATAGTTTTGCCATCTTTTAATCGTTAACTTATATCAAATATTTAATAAGTAATTATCTTGATCAATCAGATTGTTCTCCGTGATAATGAGAGATCAGGCAAACATGACAGGAAATGATCCAAAATGGATCATTTTTGACGGCGATATAGATCCGATGTGGATCGAGTCATTAAACACTGTCATGGATGATAACAAAGTGTTAACTTTGGCTAGCAACGAAAGAATCGCTTTAACGGAACACATGAGGCTTCTCTTCGAGATTTCAAATCTTAGGTAATATACAGCACTTTATCATTGGTAATTTTTTTTGTCTAATGACTATAGCTATCATCATAAATATTATAGCTGATTAACCACAAAAGGAGGCCTCAACTCTAATGACTTTGATCTTAAGATATGTTGTAGAGAGGCAGAGATTAAATAACATACACTTTGTCCGAGGCCCTCAAAAGTTATGTTAAGTTGAATGTTTTGGATCATGGAATCTAACCTAATCATAGGTTGCCACTATTAGGATCGCAATTCTATACAAATGCATATGAAATTTCGTTTGTAATTACTTATATTGGAGTAAGCGTAATCTAACAAATATCATTTTCTTTTTGTCATAACTTTTGGACACGATTGTTCCACGCCTCGAAAGAAGCGTATGTTACTGGAGACTCTCCCTTCTACAACATATCCGAAATTCAACAAAATTGGAGTCGAGCTCCCCTCTTCTGCATATTTACGAGAATGGTTATTTCTTCAGAATTCTATTAGTATTGAGGTCACAAATCTCGATTGTAAATCAGTTTTTAAGTACTAATTGAGTGGCAATCGATTTTTAGTTTGGGAGCACAAATTTGCTAGAACATAGACTTCTTATCGATCTTCTTATCAGTCATCGACGCAACATTTTTACTGTAAACGATGTCGTATTGCTGGGAACATTTTCGGAAGATTGGAAAATAGACTAATCTCCTGTGACTGTTTTCCTCAAATTATAAGCGAAAGCTAGAGCACATTCAATATTTACGTATCGTAATACGATTATTTATTATACAGTATATCCTGTTTAGCTGAAAATGCTCAAATATCTAGAAAAATACGAGTGATATGAAGAAACATTTCAAACAAAAGTTATATGATATCGGATTGAAATTGAAATGAAAACAATTGTAAATGGGTACCTTTATTTCTGATTACATATTCCTGTAGATCCTGATAATCAGTTTTCAAAACACTACAAACTCCTGTCTTTTGCACCATCGTTTCGGGTATCGAGACATGAGCTTTATGAGATTTTTTATGTTTTCAAAACAGTCACTTCCGTGCAATCAATTTTAGGTTAGGTAATTCCTTGCTCTGCTTACTGTACTGCTCTGTTGTATTTAAAAGTTTATGTCTCGATAGCAGATAGTCAAATTGATAAAAATACGGTATGTCATCACTGATACTACACAACTTTATCTCAGACATTTTTTCGTATCATTCCTATTTTTCCTAATGAGCGTTCCCAATGAAACAGAACAACGGTATATATAGATATTGAATATGTTTGTTCATTGTCTTTAAAAACTATTTGTTTTAATACATGTAGAAATGCTGTATTTCCATATTAACATATTCTAATATTTTATGTCTTTTTTATATGTATGAATATTTCTTACCGTACAAGAATTAAGTAAGATTGGAAAATAAATTTCAGAACAGCAACGCCAGCTACTGTTTCTAGAGCAGGAATTCTTTATATAAATCCACAAGATATTGGGTGGTATCCGTAAGTAAACATTTATTTACTTTTGTAGTTCGTCTAAATTCCCTTAACTAAATTATAGCACGCTGAACTTGACAAATATTTTTAATTTTTTATTATAAAACTATGTTATATAATGTTATATTGTATGTGTTATACATACATATGTCTTATATAATTGTTATTAATTAATGAATTATCATTATTATTATTATTATTATTTGAATAGATTTGCAACCAGCTGGATAGAAACAAGAGATCCAGCTGAGAGAGCGAACTTAACCATTCTGTTCGATAAATATGTACCATCCCTTGTAGAAATGACAAAATCTAGGTTTAAAAAAATTACGCCATTACCAGAAATATGTCACGTGGAAATGCTTTGTAAATTACTGGACTATTTTCTAATTAAGGAAAATGTAACACCGGATTGCCCAAAGGAATGGTATAAATAAGACCTAAACAGTACTAAAATTTATATATGCTTGAAATCCTTATCTATTTCCTTATCTATCGACATTACCAACAAATATTTCAAATGAAATTTATTGTATTCAAGGGAATTAATCAGATGAATATGTTTTGATCTTCTTAATGAATTATATTTTCTGAGATATCAATCAAATCTTCAGTTCTTTTAATAATAACGTATATTTTTTTATTGCTTACTGTTGTAGTCTTTAGAAACACAAGTTCAGCGACCTACGAAAATGCAACCTTCAGTTGATTTCGAATTTCATAACGAAACGATTTGTGGAGAACTTGAGTCGACTTAGGATTGATACAGACCTTGCTGAGAGTATTACTTTCTATAAATTTTCGCTTCATTCTGATATTCAAAGTCAACTGAACATTACATTACATTATAAATCGTTGAATTCGTTTTTTTAAGCAACTACAACATAGTAAAAAAAGATACGCGGCGTCGTTTGAAAAATTCGACATATTTTACAAAATAATTCATTCAAAAATCAAAATATATTCATTTGATCAGTTCCCTTAAATACAATAAATTGGTAGTAGCATACAATTTAGTGACTATCATACATTTTTTTCAAGCTGCAACATATTAAAAAAGGCTATTTAAAAAGATAAAATATCATTAAAAAAGTGTTACAAAGAATTCTAAGTGCATAAATGTAAATTAAGTAACAAAAAATAAACAGGAAACAGTTAAGAAAGAAATTTAATTTAATATTTGTTGATAATAAATTCAAATAACTAAAAATAACAAATAAAAAATAAATGAAAAGAATGAAACTTAATAGTCATATGGATCGTTATCAGAATCTATCTTATGGCTCGCTAACCTCTCAATTTTTGTGTCACAATTGTAAATTTCACTTGTAGCTTTAAATATGTTGTCAATTATTATTTTGTAGGATTTTTCTTAGATTGAGGTTAAGTTTAAGTTTAGTTCTAAAGAAAAATTAAAAATACATACCCATAATTGTCGCCACACTTTCGCTAACATATTTGTAAAATATTCCTAATTGAAATAAGACCAAACACGATGTAATTTGAATTTAGGATTGTGCGAGTAACCGAAATTATGGTCTCGATTCCGGATCCGGAAAGTTAGTCAACATACAAACATATTTGGATCATATCAGAAACCGATTTTCGATTCGGGATCGGAAGCTTAATACAGAACGTACTTTTTTTGTTATCTTGTACTTAAACTAAGTTTAAGGTTAATTTGTACTTGGACTAATTGTAAATATTTATTGTAATAATTTAAATGAAATTTCAGTATGTTATTATTTTAATACACTTAATCAGTGTTTAGGTGCATGATAACAGAAAAATTATGTTCTGAATCGAACCTCCGATCCCGAATTGAAAATCGGGTCCCGAAATAGCAGCTAATATGTTTATACGTTACTGAAATTGTAATCGGCTCAGGTTGGGAACCTGAGCTTTGTGACCATATAAACATCATTCTGTTTCTGAATTTTACTATCAGATTTTGTACTTTAACTTCAAGATTCGGAATGATTTTCACATCTTTCTGCGATTAGAAAAGACAAAATCGCACGGAAGCGTTATAAGTTTTCGGGATTCCGACCTAACCTGATCCGATTATAATTTCAGGTACCCGAACATTACAAACTTCTGAGATTGCAACCCGATCCCGAATAAAATTCGCACATCCCTAAATTAAATCATATTTACATACATATTTAATAGAAATTAAAAATCTAATAGAGAAAAAATAAGTTAATGTCACTAAATAAGGAAACGTGTTCCAAATTATATCGTGTCTGATCTTGCTTTAATCAGAAAAGCCTCACAATTACATCGGCGTAAGTTTTATTCAACAAAAATTAAAAATAAAAACGTTTCATCGTTACATTATTATTATCTCACCGATATGCCTTTTTTCTCTTTATAATAAGCCGATTCTCCGACCTGTTTTCACTTTCACTCCTTTCTTAAAATTCGTAAGAATGATGGACCGTATCTATACTTAGCATCGATTCCTCCCTCGATGAACGCCTGGCTTGAATCCCAATTTTCGGGTGCCATAGGGGAATTTACCGTATTTCTTATCGTTTTTAAATACTTTTCTATGTCCTCAATGCTTTTCTACAAACAGGTACGAATTATACTTCGCATTTGCCTGTATTTGGGCATTCGGATCAGCGACCTTTCAAGATCAATTGATCGACTGGCGAAATGAGTTCAATAAGTGGTGGCAAAATGAATTTAAGACTATTAAGTTTCCTGCTGGCAGCAACGTATTTAACTTTTTCATCGAAAACGAAACAAAGAAGTTGGTTCCATGGAGTGAGAAGATACAGACCTTTGAACTGGATCCTGATATACCTCTCCAAGTTCGTTTAAACAATTTTTCATTTTAAAAAATTCTTTAGATACTAAACAAATGTTAGAATAAAATAATTCAAGTCTTTATTCTTCGGCTCGCTTCTAGAACTTTACCCTTTCTTTTTACTGAAGGATCTGCTGTAGATGTTTTACGTAGATCTTTATTATACAAGGAATTTCATTTTAATCGACCACAATCTGATCTAGACTATATGTTATTCGAAGAATATATGTTTCAAGTAAAACTTGTTCTGTCTCAAGAAGGACGTCTTATGACGACCGTAAGATTTATCCGTGTGGAGGTCTTTTCAACATCTCAAGGTGACCTTTTTTTGGATGGAAATGTATATTTTTTATACAGTAGAGCTTGAAAGATATTTCAGTACTAATTTCATAAAATTGAGTGTATAGAAGACCAGCAAAACATAAATATAGTAGCGTTATCTTTCCTTGTATTTAATACCTTTTTTTTGCAGAGAATTTAAAAATGCATCGAATGATGTATAAAAAAAATGTATGTTTCCACTTTAAAAAGCAAAGGTAACATTGAAACCTCCAAGGTACGCCCATTTAGATAAGATCATCATAAGATTTATTAATAAATGATTTTTGTCAAATGCCTGCATCAAGATAACATTGTCGATATTCTTCTAATATTCGTAAAAAATCGAATATCGTTTAAAGTAAAAAGTTAAAATCATTAAAAGCAAGTTTTATTTGAAACACGTTTTCGAATAATATATATATATATAGTTTGGCAAATATTTACGTGGACCTATTGAGATATTGAGACCCTGTAGTATACAATTTCTTATAATTTTGATGTATATAGAGTGTACAAAAAGGTTGAAGAAAAACTTCAGGAGCACGTAGTAATGATGAAAACAAGCAAAAAAGGTTTTAATGAACTCATAAACCCATTTGTACCTATGTGCATTGAGATTTCTTTACTTGTTTTGATGGATGCTATATGTTCCTAAAAATTTTCCCTACTTTTTTGTGCAGCCTGCATAAACACATAAAATAGAATTTAAATAGCATAAAAAAAATAGCCTGATGAATGAATATAAAAATTTATTAAGTAGTACGATCTCATACATATTTGTCAATATCATAAATAATTCATTCACATTTTGAATGAAAGTTTAGTTCTTATCAAACTTACTGTGGACAATGGACAGAGGCATGAAAGAGACGAAAGCTTGTCCAGAAATATTTTTTTAAGCACAAAAACTCAGTCATATACAGAAATATGCTTTAATCTGGAGTATTTTCAATATTATTAACGCCTTAAAAAGTATTCACATGAATTGACTCAAACGTGACACTAAGTATACAAAATATGACCTCAAATTTTTTTTGCTTGATGATATCATTTACGGATAAGAATAGGAACCAAACAAATTCGCAAATAAACATTAGTAATGTGATAACAATGGAATAGTTTTTCGCTGAGTATTGATTATTGATTTTCGATGAGTGCATTACGAATTCTTTATTCTTTTTTAATCCTGTAAACAGCGTGATGAATAATACAATACAAATGCAAAATACAATATAAATGGGATAAGAATTTGGTGTACATCGGTAAAATGCAAATATAAGATATAAATTGTTCGAATTGTACTTGTACATTAGATATTGATGGAAACATTTTTCTTTTTTCAATCTATATGGATAATTGGTATAGGAGGTTCTGTATTGATTATTTGTAAACTACGAATATTTATGCAAATTTAAATGTTTGTAAATGCAATTAAGAAATACCTAAAATAGAGATTTGATTTACTTTCTAAAATATAAAAAGCTATCTTACTTTAGATATTTCTACATTGATCTACATTTTTACACATTTAAATTTTTCGTAGATGTATAAACATTCGCAGTTTACTTATCAATATCATCCTTTTCCTTGAATGAATGATAATTATTGCTATTCTTCTAAAAATAAATTAAATAAGTAAGACGATTATGTAATAACATTATGCAGGGGCAGTACTATTTCTTTCAATAATGTATGTTTTTAACTCTATTAAAAACTTTTGCTAGTTGAGTATGCTCTTCTGATTTTTTAAAGTTATTTTACATTTGTATATGTATTTTCGGAAAAATCTGCTAACGTTAAATTATATTTAGATGTGTACTAATCTATATTGTGAATTTTACTATTAAAATGATACATTTTCTTTCAGTCGTAATTATAACAGTCTTGTACTTTGTGTCGCGCAGTGTTTGCAAATAATAGATAATTGCGTTGATTTGAACATTACATAAATCGAAATATGTATCAGATTGACATACTTTTATCGATATTATACCGTTAAATATCGATAGTCTTAGGTTTTCGCGTATAACTTATGATGTATATAATTCAACGGATAATTGAATTACATTTGTGAATATTATTTCATTAAATTCAATTCTGGTGTAATAATATGGTATCCAAAGTGCTTCCACATCCGTTGTGATCTATATAATGGTTTTGAAAAGTCGAAATATTGCAAAAGAAATGATAAACTTAATTTCTCCTTGAGTATATCCGTATGTCATAAGATAAAAGTTAATATTTTAATTAATTCTTCAGAATACGGCACAAGTTTAGCAAAATAAATAACATAGAATAAACAATTATAAATAGAAATTTGGCAGATTGTCATTTACTATATAAAATTTACAAATTCAGCTATTACAGACTATAACCTACCTCATTTGACTAATATTGCTATTTGATAAGTTATAACGCGAGAGAAATACCTGATTTAAGAATTTAATTAGTTAACTTGATCCTGTTAGAGTCTCTGAATCTGAGTCCGTGGTTGAGATTTCTATTATATCATCAATTCTTAGTATTCCACGTACAAATTCATTTTCGATGAACGGTATTTGTATTCCAGCTAATTCTACGTGTTTCCCAAACTTAACTTTTGATCTGACGATAAAATCGTTCCCTAATATGCCATCTGTCTCTATATAAAAGTCATCAGAAATTACTCGACAAGGATGTAGTACAGTTTTGTTATTTACGCGTATACTTAAGCATATTAAACATATGGTTTTAACCCGAGCGCCGAATGGATCGTCCAAAGTAAGGACTTCTTTAGCAGCAGTCACATTATCCTTTAACTTCCCTATTTTTATTATTGAAATTGGACTGTTTACACTAATCAACATTTTTGCTTTTTCATTCTTCACTTCTGCGCTTGAGATCTCGATAACATCTTTAAAAGGAGACATTAAATATTCACGGTAAGCTCCTACTGTTGATAGGCTTGACATTTCTGTACCGATATTCGAGCTTATTCCGCTGCTGGTACTAGGTTGGTCCTCGTGACATTCATCATGTGGTACAGTTCTTGTAAAAGCTTTTTTGCAAAGCTGTCTAGCTGCATCTATTATGTATTTTTTATCTTTTTGAAAGGATCTACACTCTATGAGATCATGCCCTGATTTTTTACAGTAGTCGCATATAAGCGTGTAACAATCTTGTATGAGATGTCCTGTCCGATGGCATCTTTCACAAAAAAGTTTCTTTTCATTTTGCATTTTCTTTTTCTTCGGCATTTTGATTCACTTCTTGATCCTTTATGTCCTGAATTATTATGTTATTATATTATTTTTTATCATATTATACCATATTATTATATTATTATTGTATTATATAACTATCGTACATTTTCCACTCTTATTTGTTAGTCTTATTTTGATCGTAAATAGTTCAAAACTGTTCTATTAATAGATGAATTTGTATATATATACACACACCTTACATATAATACATCTATTAAGATATATATATTCCTACAATACATTTCGAGAATTCTACGAAAGCACTGCTTATAAATAACATCTAATTTTGAATATAAACACACTTACTTTATAGCAACGTATTAATAAAAACAGTACTTCTGAAGTCCTTTAGAACGTGAAAGATTAAATGAAGGATTAAGGTTAAAATTTACCTCACTACCGGTTAGTCTGATCCGAGTTGAAATAAAGATTTCCTCAAAACTCGTTTTACGCTTCACTCTGGAGATTTGATATTGACTGTTGATCAGTATTCTCCTTCGTTGTTGTCGATTCTCCAATTAAAATTTTCAAACTCAGAAAATTAAGGAAAGAAGAAATAAAGAATGCTGTCAGACATCCGCAATTTATAAAATAGTTACAATAAGCAAGGGAAAGAGGACTGTACAATCCATATAGTAGGTATAAAACAGACAAGATCGCGCAACGACAGAATGCGAATTACCTTAAAGGCAGTTAGACGTTTACTCTACTACGTTTGAATGAGTAATGCTAAGTACAGCGTCTAACATATCATAGGCGAGAATCCTATTCGTAATACAATGATAGAGCGTTGACCAATGAAGAATTACTTGCTTTCCTAAACATTGGCAACACTCATAAAAACACCGCCTTTAGGATAATGGAGCAAAATATACGTTATCTGAGTGAGAGAACCCAAAGCATCGGTTAGTTACTTGCATAGGGGTCGAACTCCCGATTAGCGGTTTATGGTGTGTCAATGTAATTGAGATGCACAGAAAAACTCTGACTTCTTCGTTAACTCTACAAATTAGGAGTTCTTCTGACTATGAATGGAACTGAACCGAAATATAATAAAAATGCCTCTGTATAATCTAACACTCCACNAATAGAACAGGTACTGTAGGCCCATAAACCTGGCTTAAAAATAACTATTAAAATAATCATTTTTAACGCCTTAACAAAGCAGTTCAAATATATTGTAACTGAAGATGTTATCGAAAACAAAGTAGACAATGTGAACTATAAAATCAATATAGAATTGACGTAGATAAAAATTATAAAATAAATTTAATCATTTTTGCAATACAATAACAGATTTTTGATATCAGCCTCGAATACAATAGTTTAAATGAATTGAATTTCAATATAGATATTCATATCTCTATTCGTGCGAAGATTTCGTTTATAGTAATTTTGATATTACTAGTACGAAATATGATGATTTAATTTAACTTACCAACTATGTTTTATATTATAGAATTGTTATTTGAATTCATTAATAATGCTGGACCTATCCCATTGAAAAAGAATACAGTGCATTTGGGTTCAGAAGTTAACTCACTGAAGAATCAATTGATAAAAAATATAATAAGTAATATGAGAACACTATAATTATAATTTTGGAAACTCGCGATATAGAGAGAAGCGCACATGATTTGTAGACGTATTTAGCTTTATTATTATCCCGATATAACGTTGAAAAGTAACAGGTGGCACCCAACAATCCCTACACTTATTATAACAATAAAATAATAACGTATATTGAATTTTAAGCTGGGAAACCTCTAAACTAATAATGTGTGGTTACCCGAAATCACGTGAACCCGCCGGTAATAAACAAATTAGTCCTCTCAATTACCTGTAGCATTGAGTACAAGTTAGTAAGAGGGTATAAATAAAATAATAAAGGAATTATTCTGCACCAAAGGTATCCTCAACCCCCAAAGAAAGATCTGCCATGTGCCAACGATAAATGGTAGTCAGGTAGGCCTTTTTATTCCTGAAGTACATCTTTAACTTTTAAGGTCACAAACTTTAATTGAAATTCTGTTACTACCTTGTACTTGATGATGAAGGTGATTATTTGTGAAAAATCAATTTATTTATGAGCTTGCAGGGAGTTGCAGTAGGATAACATCCCATAGACGTAGTGATACTTCTTTCAAATATTAATTAAAGTCGATATTAGGACATGATTAAATTTCTTGTACTCAATGACTTAGATGTGAAGTTCCTGAAACAAACTGGAAGGTGCTATATTTAACTATATACATATATAGCGACAGATTGTGTTCCACCAGACCAAGTGGAACACAATCGTCTCTTTCATCTAAAGCTACTCACATTTATATTGAACAGAATAATCTTTTAAAAATTGGACCGAATGACTTGAGTTTTCTCGAAAAGTTAATTGAACTAATGTAGTAGACGATGTGTGAAACAATTTTTTAAAAATTAACAGTTTCTGGAACTTGCGAAGGTAATGATAAAAGTCGCTGTTTAAAACCTCTTTATCTAAGCTTGTAATGAAAATTAAAAAAACATGTTCTGTAGATTTAGACAGTTGCATATATGCTAACATAAATTTCACCGAAATCGATTAACGTCACTATGAGCAGTTAAAACTGGTGAAAATCACAATTTTTCACGACTTTCAGCTTATTTTATTTTAATTTTTTATTATATTTTACATATAATTGTAATAAATCTAAAGGGTATTACACAGACATCCTTCGATATCTTCTACCTTTATCAACCATGTTACGATGAAACTTCCTGCGTGTATAATATAACCCACATAAATCTACAAAACATATTTCTTAAATTTCCATTAAAAGCTTAGAGAAAAAGAGGTGTAAAAACCGATTATTACTATTCTCTTCGCAATTCTAACCAATCCTAGTTTCTTCAAAAATCTTTTGCACGTCATTAAGTACGTTAATTCATATAATTTCTAAAAAAAATTCAAGTTGTTTGATCTGATTTTAAAAAAAGTTATAGCTATGTATGTGAGTGACGATATCTCTATACTATCACTAGAAATGCAAATTTTTTGACAATCCGTGATACAGATGCAGTATATATAATGAATAAACTTCTTAGAAAAGAGATAACTATATATACAGAGGTTAGAAAAAGTTTTGGGTAATACAGTTCATGCAATAATAGAACATACAGAGGGACAAAAATATAAGTAAAGTTGAATAGGTTTGCAGTAAAAATAAACAATGAAATCTTATATTATTAAATATATTCAAATATATGTAACCGTATATGATACACAGATATTTCTAGTAATGAATACACACAAAGAACAGTAGGATAATATAGGACAATAAGGTATAATAAAGAAATCTTTAGAAGTATAATTCAATGATAATTTATAACGGTATGCAAGCAGAGCATATAACATTACCTTAGTTATTTCTTATTTTCATAAATAAGAAAAACTTTGTGTACAGTAATTACACCATACGCTTCTATCTTTTTAAGTGGCACATTGTGACCATTTATTCATAGTAAAATAGCGTATGTTTAGACGATTAGTACAACCGAATAATATGAGGTATTTAATAAAATAAAAATAAAATAATAAGTCTTACATCATAGGAAATGCTCGAAATCGTTGTTCATTTGATGTAACCTAACCCCAATCAAAGAATTACCGAAGATGAAGAAGTACGTCAGTTGTCACTTCCAAATTGGTTGCAAACACAATGATTTGTACACTGATTGATGGCACGTTCAAATTGATTCTTTTACTGATTTTGATAAAAATAAAAGCAAAGTATTACATATGCGTGTGATCGAATTTTATCCGTAATAGCCGCCATTTTCTTTGATCACATAGTTTTTGAAGGTTAATATCATTATAAGCAACTGCGCCGATTAAAGCATTTACAAATACATAATTCGTCGCAAAGAAATACAATTGTTTTGTATATGTTTTCTACGGGTTTAGAAAAATGCTTTAATCTAGAATATTTTCAATATTATTAACACCTTAAAAGGTATTCGCGCGAATTGACTGAAATGTGACACTAGGTATACGAAGTATCTCAAATTTCTTCTGCTAGATGATGTTGCTATGCTCTATGAATAAGAGTAGAAACCAAACATTTTACAAATAAACATTAATAATGTGATAACAATGGGCTAGTTTTTCGTCTAGTATTGATTATTGATTTTCGATTAGCACGTTAGAAGTTTTTTATTCTTTATCTATTTTATGATTAGTGTACTGAATAATGCAAATACCACAAATGCAAAATATAATAAAAATAAGATACGAATTTCGTGTACCGGTGAAATATAAATATAACATATTAATTGTTTAAATTGTACTTGTACAGTAGATGTTGTTAGAAACATTATTCCTTTTTCGATCCATAGGGATAATTGATAGGGAAGGTTCCATTTAACCACTTGGTTATTAACTGTATTATAAACTGTGGATATATATGCAAATTTAGGTTTTTGTGAATGGAACTAGAAAAACAGAATGCAACTAAACAGAACTTTATTATACTTTCCAAGTGTAGCAGATATATTATAATAGAATATTATAATAAGTACTCATTATAGTATAATATAAACACTTAACATATTTTATAATAATGTTTATACAAACCATGTTGGTTAAGTTCTTAGGAAAACGGCAACAAGTTTGACAAACAAAATAGTATAAAATAAGAAAGTTCTAACTGATTTTATAAGTTACAATCCATGATTGTCATTTTCAGTGTGAAACTCAAACAAATTGTTCATTTGACGACTATATCCGCGGGAGAAAGATCCGGTTCAATAATTTGAATAGTTACCCTGACTCAGATTTTGATTTGAGCTCTGTGACAACAGTTATTACACCATTACGTAGCGTTCTACGTACAAGTACATTGGTAACAACCAATGACAATCTTACTCCATATAATTCTATAAAATCCGCACTGATTCTTGACTTGCAGATAAGATCCCATCCTAGTGTACTCCATCTGTTTTTACATAGAAGTCGTCATAGACTACTCGACAAAGGTGTGTTACGACTTCGTCTCCTACTATATTTATATAGTATATTTAGTTGTATTAAAAATATGGTTTGGGTCCGTCCGCCAATTGCACTTTCTAAAGTGAGGATTTCTTTGTCAGCGCGCACTTTGTCCGATAACTTCCCTATTTTCACCAGTGTAACTGCGGAGGTTGTATCAATTAACATTTTTGCTTTTTTTTTCTTTTCAATTCTGGAGCTTTCATCTCGACAACGTTTTTATAAGAAGACATTAAGTTTGAACTAATGTCCTATTGTAAATTCGTCTATCTCTTTTGTATTGCATTTATCGCCGCATCGTTCGCGGGTTATAGTTTTGTTCTCGTGGCGTTGTTCTTGTGGTTTGTGTTTTGTATCTTCTTTCGAATTCTGAGACATTAAACAATCCATAATCTGTGATACAGTCCTCCGTCCGCTTTCACTATCTCTCATCAAGGTTCTACACTCCTTTTCCGTATGTCCTATTTTGTCACAATAGTCGCATAAAAGCGCGTGACATTTTCTTGCGGTGTGTCCTGTCCGCCGACATCTTCCGCAGCGCGCTGTACTTTGTCTTGGCATCTTACATTAGTTATCAGTTCTCCTCGTCCGTTTCTTAATCCTTTATGTCCTGCATTATTATGTTACCAATATACTACTTGTAATTATATGATTATTATATCATTTATTACTGTATTATTACTATATTATGTAATTATCATATATATATTTACATAATATAAATAAATATATATAAATGTCATTCTTATCTTTTCACTGTTATCTTCATTATACATACTTCAAAACTATGTAAATACTTTAAAATATTACTAAGTACGTAGTACGTAAATATAATATAATACGTGTAACATAAATTACGTATAATATAAATACGTAAATATCTTTTTACAATCATTGGAATAGAAATGCATGTATAGAATTCTATGAGAGTACTGCTTATAAATAACGTCTAATTCCAAGTATATACCTACTTAATTTATATTAGTATTTCAATGAAAATAGTATTTTCAAATTCCTTTAGAAGATAACGTGTTAAATCCAAATTTACATCGCTACTCGATTAGTCTGTTCCAAGCTTGGGTAGAGAAATCGTTCTGTCCTTAACTGTTGATTCTCAAATAAAAAATATCAAAGTCTGAAAATTAAGAAGGTATGAAGTGAAGAATGTTGCGAGCCTCTCAGTGTTTCTAACTTTTAAAATAGTGAAAAGAAATGTTCACTTTATCACTGTTGACCGAGTACTGCCAAGTAGAGAATCCCAGATGCGCAATCTCAAGCCTCTTCCACAAGGATAACATGTATGAAAATCCTGTCCCTAATAGGTGACTGAATGTCTGCCCAGTGTAGAATTACTTGCTTTCCTAAACATTGGCAACACTCATAAAAACACCGCCTTTAGGATAATGGAGCAAAATATACGTTATCTGAGTGAGAGAACCCAAAGCATCGGTACAAGTTACTTGCATAGGGGTCGAACTCCCGATTAGCGGTTTATGGTGTGTCAATGTAATTGAGATGCACAGAAAAACTCTGACTTCTTCGTTAACTCTACAAATTAGGAGTTCTTCTGACTATGAATGGAACTGAACCGAAATATAATAAAAATGCCTCTGTATAATCTAACACTCCACNAATAGAACAGGTACTGTAGGCCCATAAACCTGGCTTAAAAATAACTATTAAAATAATCATTTTTAACGCCTTAACAAAGCAGTTCAAATATATTGTAACTGAAGATGTTATCGAAAACAAAGTAGACAATGTGAACTATAAAATCAATATAGAATTGACGTAGATAAAAATTATAAAATAAATTTAATCATTTTTGCAAATAACAGATTTTTGATATCAGCCTCGAATACAATAGTTTAAATGAATTGAATTTCAATATAGATATTCATATCTCTATTCGTGCGAAGATTTCGTTTATAGTAATTTTGATATTACTAGTACGAAATATGATGATTTAATTTAACTTATCATGTTTTATATTATAGAATTGTTATTTGAATTCATTAATAATGCTGGTCATATCCCATTGAAAAAGAATACAATGCATTTGGGTTCAGAAGTTAAACGCATCGCTTATTTGATAGATCGTTGTGCTTTATGACTCAGAAAGCGTTAATCGTCCAGCAATAGCATGCAAAATGAAAATAAAAAAAAGTGAGCGTTACTTACAAGATTGATTTTAAACACAAAGAGAATTTTTTTCTCTATCTTACTCACACTTTACGTTTCTCACTTAGAAACAAAGGATGTAGTGGCTGACTTCCACCCATATCGAATGTTATTTGTTTTGAACCTTGAGAGTGAAAGATTTGGAGAGAATGTCAGTAGGATTAAGCTAATAAAGAAAGTTCGACACATGTCATACATTCTTGCCAATAGTAGGAAAATAATAGAAAATGGTTAAATTTAGTGTAAAAAGGTAAAAGTTAGGTAAAAAATTAGTGTAAATGATATGACTTATAACCTAAAAAAGATCCTGAAACAAAATTTTTTTACATCAACCTTTTTTATTGTTCTCTTCGTATCAATAATCGATCTTGTAAGCAGCGCCCATATTTTTATTTATACCCTGTAGATACAATGTAAACGAATGAACTGTTTATAAATAAGATAACTATATATATAATGGCTACAAAAAGTTCCGGCTAGTAAATATTTTTATAATAATAAGATACACAGTGTAAGATAGAAGTATTCGTACAGTTGGTTTGCTATGAAAACAAACAATGAAATATTTTTTATGTCATTAAATATACCCAAATATATGTAATATAATATATGTATATTGTACACAGATATTTTCAAAAATAAATGTACACAAAGGTTACTTCGTAAATATCATATCATGTCGAGGGGTATCTTAAGAAAATTTTGAAAAAAGATTGCGAAAATATGTATGGAATCGGACATCACTAAAAATTTAGTTCAATTGAGTTAAATTTTAAAGAAAAAGGACCACAAAAGGTTAAATATACCACGAACATTTAAGTAAATAATAGTACAACACGAATATTCTTGTTTCGACGAAAGGTTGCTATTGTAACCTTGTCTCGTTGTAAGTTACCAAATAATTTGATTAACATTTGTTTGCGTTCATTTAATATTGTAAGTGTCTAGATATAATATCGTCATAATAATGTTACATATCGACGTGCGTTACGAAAAATAACAGATTTCAGTCGCCTAATTACGATTGACACATTTCAATTTCTCACGAAAGGAAGCACATAGTATCATTTCTATTGATAACTAGCATAATTAACATGAATTGATATTAACGATAAGATACACAATTTTCCAAGTGTGTATTGTAAATATTTATTACAAAAAAATAACTTCATTACCAATATGTAAAATAATTGGTGAAAATCAGACGAACACTTCCGAGCACGGTATAAACAGATCTGCGCACTCGCTGGGGAAAAGCATGACCGAACTCTAGTTAGTTTAACTTGTAACTAACTAACTTTAGTTAAGCCTACAAATAAACACAATGACAACTTGAGGAAGAGTTGTGCGCATGTGTGACGCATATAGATATACACATAGTTACATAAATGCTGTCAACATCCATAGGCATATATGTATCTCACGCTAAACCCTTCCTTTAAGCTGATACCATGTTGGTTTTTTTACTTCACTCGGGACATGCTTTCGTCTATGTTTCAGCATAGGAAACTCAGAATTTTGATACGTCAACTAGTGACAGAAAATTAAACTACTAACATTAGGCCGAGTATCCATATGATTAAACCAATGTTTAAATAGATACATTGTGAAAAACGAGTGTTTTTAAATTTGTTCAAATGCTTTTAAATTGACCAGTGTAATAAGAGCCATATAATTATTTAAGCGACTGTAAAAATTTACGCAATGGAATTTTTTCCTAAAAAAAAAATGGGTAAAGTCAGGATCGCATCTAGAACTTTTCAGATCCAAGCTATACGAATGAAAGTGGGGCCTTCTTATATAAAGAAGGGTGAGAATAACAGTTGTTAACAAAAAATCACAATCTCTATAATTGTGTTGATTTATAATATTGGTTTAAGATTTAAGAAATATAAAATGAAAATAAAAAAATCAATACTGATTTATTTTAAGAAATTACAAATTTTTGTTTTGTAATTATGACATCTGAAATTTTATTAATATTCTCATAATAAAGAATTTAAGAATATCCATTTCTATGTACAGTATTGCCATTTTTTAACTGACTATTCCGAAAAAGTACTACGTAAATAATCTAACACCAGTTTCAGTTATCTAATGTTAAAAAGTAGTTCAGTTAGTAATGTTAAAAATAATTTTAAGTTATTCTGACATTAGGAACTCTGTGCATAATTTTTTTTCGATCATAAAATTCAATTTTTCATAAACAATAACTACATTTTCAGCCTCAATTAATATATTAAACTGTTACATTTCCACTTTCGGTTCATTAATATTTACATCTTTACTATAAATTCCTTGAATATAAGTTTTACAATATATGAATGCTTCTTCGATACAATTATATGTAGGTACATAAATGTAAACTTTTTGTTCACATCTTTATATATCACCTCTTCTACAGATATCAGTAACTATTCTATCACAAACGGTTTAAAATATGTTTACTTTAAATGCTTCACTTCTTTCTAATCGTACGTTGTTTCCATTGTTATCATCGAAAAATATTTTTATGTAACTCGGCATTTTTTGTGTTTAATTGAAATAATATTTTCAGCTTCATTTTCGAACTCCTTTTGAAATTATTACGTATATTTTTAATAAAATTATTTATGTTATCATATGATGATATTTCAATAATTTACCAAGAACATTTAACATACATATACATATTAACGAAACAAATTCACATTCATTCTGTTTATTAAATAATATACCTGTTTCTCCTCGAACAACTATCTTTTCAGTCTCACATATGAGTAGTTGATTCAATGCTGTTTTATAGTTAATATATTCAGACAGTGGATTTATTTCATGCAGTAGTAATAAATACTTCTGACCGAGCCCCTCCTTTTTGGGTACGTGCCTGTTTTATCTACGGCTAACAGGGCCCCGAATAAAATACAGTGACCAGCATTGATATATCTATATATGTTCGGATACTCTTTAAAAACAGAATAACCTTTTTTTAGATCGGACCAAACAACTTCGGTTTTTTTAGAAGTTGGAGGTATAGTTTACTAGATGACGTGTAAAAAATTTTTTGAAAAAATTACAATTGGTTGGAATCGGAAAGAAAAAGATAGATGTTAATTTGTTTACAATTTTTACCTGAGTCTATAGTGAAGATTTAAACAACACATTTTGAAGACATAAAACAGTTATATACATGCTGAATCGAAAGATATAAGTCTTTAAATTTATTACAGATATAGGCCAAATATCGTGAAAAAGTACGAAAATGTTTTTGTACTGTTATCTATATAATGTAGTGTAACATAATGTAATACATTTTTATTGGTTACTGTATATTTATTGAAAATGAATAGAGGATAGAAATAGACTGTACAGAGTCCGAATCTTTTTATGACCGACTGTGCATATTTTGTAAACTTTCCGTCAAACCTTTCAAATTCTCATAAACGATTTCATTTCATAGTCTGCTTTGGTGTCAACTGGAGAAACTGCGCGCATACACTTTTTCCTGGATGTTTTCATACAACAACGTGTGCCGGTAATGCTGATAGGTGCGGCGGGATCAGGGAAAAGTGTAATCATTGCTGAAAAACTGGCATCCCTTCCGGATACCTATAATATTGCCAACGTGCCTCTTAATTATTATACTACATCCGGTAATCAAAATTCAATTAATTGAATACCAAAGGTAATAAAGGTCTAACTCACATTTGACACATCCCGAGATAAATCGGTTTGTAGGTTACACTGCTCTTTAATGTTGTGATGTCATTCTGCTGTACCTTAGACGCTTATTCCATTGAAAGATTTAATAGAACAGCTAGAGGGCGTAATGATACATTTCATTTCAGTATTTATTACAATGAAGCGGCATAATACAAAACTACTTAATTAAAAGTATTTTAATTAGATATATTATAGTTCCTTTTTCCACAAATTTTAAACACCTAACACGTTTCTTGCTTTCAAAATTACATCACCTTTTCACTGCAATATCTGCAATCTGTGTATACTAAAATGATTTATGGAGACTGTAAAATCATACTGTATTGTTAACTCAATTTTGATCGAAATGTGCTGTAGACCTTTATTTCCCATTGATATTTATATACACTGATAGTGAGTACATAATCTTTTTTATCAACGAAGTTTTATCTCCGCGAGGAGATTATTCTGTAATGGTTATATGATGTTTTTAAGAACTATAATTTTATATTATAATCGAATTGCACCATTACCATTACACACGATAGAAGTTCGTTTATCCGAATCCCGTTTATACGAACCAGTTTTTGTTTACGGTTGGTTATGCGAAGTGTTAACTAAAGCTTTATTATCCGAACTACACTTGAGCACACTTTCAGTTATACGAACGCGTATCCGGAGTCGTACATGTTTGTGTATTTTCCTTAAGCTAATATATAATTTAACACAATTTATGTCGAAATTATTAACCACCCTCAAATATCTGAATGTTAATTTCTATTATTGAAACTCAACAGTAGTTGGTAGAGGTAGCAAGTGAGTTTTATTATCTGAATTCAATTATCGGCTATTCGCAATATTTTGTCCTCTAACCAATTTGGATAAACGAACTTCTAGCGTATTAGCTTGACTCTATTTTGAGAAAAAGTTTCAAACGGATGTTTCACGATTATTATCTTTTCTTAATTCACAAACTGCTATCAGTATTAAAGAGTAATTAATTATATAGATAAATATATATTTATATTGACCTAAGAAAATTTAATTTCAAATATTCTGTTCATATAAAATATAAAACCGTACTATAAAACAATAAATGTCAAATATAGGTTATTCATTCATGCAAAACTTTGTTTCCGAGAAAATTGTTTTTAAGGTTAATATAACTATAATATAGGATATATATGTAGCGATATGTTGCAATGCATGCATGGACATCTAGATTTCATGAAATCTATATCAGTTTCAGTTTATCAGATTCTTTTCAATTTGTAGCGTGATATCAATTACTATTCAATACAGTACTACTCACTACAGTACATTACAGTACACTCAATTTCTATTATCAATAATAGGAAATATGTTGATTATAGAAAATAAATAATTGAAGACTAAGAGGAAATGGGTAAAAAGGTCGTTAATTGAGAGAAACTGATTTTCTAATTCCGCATTATTAAGGAGACTGGATCAAAAGGACTCATTATAGAAATTATTTGCGTATGGATGATTCTCCTTTTTAACATATATTGAGTAAAGATTGATCAAGGATTGAAAAACAAAATACGATGATGAGAATCTACCGTAAATTATATTTGGTACCAGTGCTGCCTTCTACACATTGAAACTTGTATCCCAATTGGGCCTTACTTACCAACTGGCAGTATTCTGATTCCTGCATCGATACAAAGTTACATCTGATAACGATTCGCTGATACCGATCTATGTATATTGTACATGTATCATGAAACCTAAGTGTCAATAGAATGCATCGCAATGTACCATCGCAATGCATATTTGCCTCGTAAGTGTCAACAAGTGCCACAGTAAATTAATATTTCTATTCATGTCTACGTTTCATCTTGTTACAAAAAATCGATTCAAAAATAGAAGAAAACATGAGAATTGTTGTCGACCGTTGTGTTTGCAAACTGTTGGTACAAAGAAAGAGAATCAATGCAAAATAAGCCTGTTAATAAAGAGACGATTAAACCGAGCTACGTGTTACCTGTTTACATATTCTTCACGTTCTTTCAACATTTGCTCGCAGACGTTTTCTCTTGTTTTCTATTCCAATGAAAAACAAAATACTCGCAGTCGTGAAGTTTACGGGACTTTTTCCTGGATAATATTATACAGATTGACCTCGGTCACATCAGACATCATTGCGGACAATCGTCTGTCAAAGTATCCGCGAACTGTCTCTGGCCTTGAATTTTGGTTCTCATTGTGCTTTGATTTTCTACGAGAGGCAGATGCGGATTGTCTGTCACAGAGACACTGTGAAGCAATATGATTGGCATCTGAAGATACAACTATTAAGAAAGAGCTTTCAAAACTGTTGAATTAAGATTTAAAAGAACCGAATATCCGTTGCTTTCTAAGTTGAATTTAAATTTTAAGTATTACTTTTTTAATTTTGGATTATATTGCAATGATTAGTTCATTAAATTTGTTCGGAAAATGAAGTTAGAACAGTTGAAAACTATGATTAATCTACGGTGAATTTCACTAATACTTGTCAAGAAAATATTTAAAATAAATTTTCTTGGAAGCAAAGTTTTACGTGAAAACCATATTCTATATTTTTGACTTATCTTTTCTTGTAGACTCGTTGTCTTCCAACTATGTCATTAATTATAGGACATCCTATATATCTTAATTTAAATGATTCTTTAAGACTTTTTTAACACATTCGTAGTAGCTTTTCCGACGAAGAGAATTTGGAGAAATGAATTTCTCTTTTTTTATATTTTCAGCATCAATATGCCGTTATATTTCAAAAAATATTCCAAAAGATATTTAACAATAGAAAATGTTCTTTTTACCACATTTTTTAACATGGGAATAGGATTTGTCGTTTAGACAAGTCTTTAATATAAACTATGGTTTCTGAAAAAAATATTTCTGTGGGATACATTTAGGTTATAAGATCCATACATATAATATTTCAACTCTTTATTTTCAACATTGTTATTATTCCTATTATTATTTACAAATATTTATTTACATTGTTCATTTACAGAATTATTATTATAATTTGCAGTTTTATTTGCAGAATTATTATTATGATTTACAAAATTTTATTTACAGAATTATAATTATAATCATAGTTATTTACAAAAGTCCCATTTAAAAATAGGACCTTAACAAATTTCAAATTCTGTCCTCACTGATATCACTAGTGTTGGCAAATTCTCTTGTGGCTGTATTTATCTATTTACAAGACATATGAACTCCCTCTACAATGTCTCAAAGGTTGGCAATTGATTGAAAAGACTTGGGACTATATCTCCCAAAGCGAGGTTCGCTCATGTTGGCAACTATAGATTCCATCCGTACCGAATGTGTTAATAAAAGAAAAAAAGGAAAGCTACATATTGTTTCTGGATTTCAGAATATTATTCATTATTGTTTCTTGATTGTCATATTTTCTATTTAGTTCTTTTTTGCAACATAATTAAGAGTTTAATTACATATTCAAGAAATGTTACAACGAATAATGGAAAAGCATTTGGAGAAAAAGACTGGTAGAAATTATGGACCACCTGGTATGAAAAAGTTAATTTATTTCATCGATGATATGAATATGCCCGAAGTCGATACATATGGAACCGTTCAACCTCACACACTCATTAGACAGCATATTGACTACAATCACTGGTATATATAAATATTATTATAATATATTATATATATAATTATTTTATATGGTATATAAAAATATTATGTGTAATGTAAATATTACGATAGAATTCTAAAGCTGAAAGTTCAATTTCCTTATTTTCTACTGGCAAGATATTATTTCGAATGACAAATTTAACTACATTAGGACTACATTTATCTGAACTCTATTTATTAGATCGAAATTTGGATCATTATCCTGGTAAACTATTATCTCACGATAGAATCCATTCACTTCAGTTAATTCCTAAATTGAACAAGAAATTACAATGTAATGGAGAGAGCCAGTGAAATCCTATTACATAAACTCTAGTTTTGTGCAACTCAGATAAATGGAGTTCTACTGTAATAAATCTTCGGGACAATTAGTATTCTTCACAAAACGAATGTTTTCATTGTTTCTTATTTTTATTTATAGAAAGTTTCAACATAAATGGAAAAGTAATCTCTGTTCATAAAAAAGTATAATTTAATAAGATTAACGGTTCACGGTAAGAATAAAAGGCACCTTTCGACAAGAGAAAAACATATACAGGGTGTTTCGTTTATCTTGGATTTTTGAATACTTAGTTATTTCTATCTGTAAAAGAATTCTTCGAGGACAAAGTTAATCGGAACAACAAACATTATGGTTGTTCTTGATGATTCTCCTACTTGAAGATTATTTTTCTTCGAGTTTTCAATGTTATCGACATTTTTTAGTAAGCAGGATTTTTTTAAATGGGATTATATAGTTTTTTTATATAAAAAAGGCAATAATGAATATGGATCTGTAAATAACTGGTACAAGAAAATTTCAATTTTAATTTTATAAGACCTTCTGTATATATGTGTGTATTATTATTATTATTATTATTATTATTATTATTATTATTACTACTATCATTATCATCATCATCATCATCATCATCATCATCATCATCATTATCATTATTTATATGGTCGAATGCAATAAAAAAATATTCACTATTAATGATTATTGATAATTAAAATAAAATTTCCGTCATCTAGAATAGTTATCAGTATCCAAAAAAGAATTCCTATCATCAATATTGGTTACTCGTAAACAAAATCATTTTAGCAAAGATTAATTCTTACGTCACAATTTTTAAAAGCTGACCTGTAATAGTTATGAGCTCTGGTTTTCTTAGTATTACATACGATTAATTTTATGAAATTAAAATGTTATTTAAACCAATCGGTTTTAGAGCAAGTACCATAGCATTTCTTTACAGAGTGTAATAAAATACATCAATGAGTATATCTAAAAATATCCAGGCTTATTTTAAGGAATGACGATAATGTTGAAAACTTGAAAGAACGACCTTGGAAGAAAAAGATGAATCATCGTGTTGGACCAATTAGTTTTGTCCTTGCAACTTTTTGGATTGGCAAATTTAACTAACACATTAATATATTCCAAGTAAACAAATTTCCATCTAAAGTTTTATTACATTCTTTATTTTCTTGTTATGCGATATCTGTTAAAAGCAGATGTTTTTACAGTTTTATAGTAGATTAGCATAATCTCAGCTATTGTAAATTAATATCGTAAAATAATAATTTGATGGAATTTTAGGTACGACAGGACGAAATTGACGTTAAAAGAAATTCAGAATACACAATATGTATCCTGTATGAATCCTACTGCTGGAAGTTTCACAATCAATCCTCGTTTACAAAGGCATTTCGCTGTTTTTGCAGTTAGGTAAGCTGAAACGAATTTAATTGCTGTACAGAGTTGTCTTAAGTCGTGAGACAATATGCTAACTCGCAGAAACATGGAAAATGTACCAGCATTATGTTTTCTATAATTAAAATAACATACATAGATCTTACAGGATGAGACACGTAAAGTGTGACAGCTGAATATTGTCGAAAATGAATTCTGGCTTTCGCGTAATTGGATTTTTTGTACATGAAGTGGTCAAGAACATTTCAAGGTCATGTGTATATATATATATATATATATATATTTCCTAATTTATATAACATTTTTGACCGCTACTTCGCCATTGCCTGACCCAAAGGATTGCCAGATTGCGTTTAATGTGTTCTGAACTCCGCTGTACACGCGGTGTGTTATTTTTGTATAATTAGCTGTATGAGATGGCAGCTTCGCGTACATTAATTCATCTCTAACCATTATTATGCCATCTTTGTCAATGAAAGGACTTAACGATAATAATTTATTATTTCGACTTACGCTAGAGTTCTTTATCAATGTATTGAGTGTTCATTATGAAGCTGTTATGTGTAGTAACGTAATGATTGTAACGAACAATGTACAATATTTTCTCCGTAATTGATTGAAAATTGGAACTCTCCGGCGATCAATTATCGTGTACAGAATCGTGTGCGTGATAGTTTTACTCAGTTTTATCGCTGGTCTCCGTGATCCTTGCTTCTTTCTGATATATAGCACTATTTCTAACGCGAGGTTCTCGGCTTTGACTAGTGTATCCGGTTGACTTGGGATAACTTATTGTCCGATGTCTTCTTTGAGGTTCATGACGTATGTTTTTCTTGCATCGGGCTTCTCTTTTTGCATAGCGATTCTTCCGCTTACAGGTTTTGAATGTTTGTTTCAAATGGCATAAATTAGTTCGTTTAATTTTTGTCGGAAGCGCATGTTGAATGATTTTATTCTTTTCGTGTTTGCTTGTCTAGTCGTTCTAAGTTCGTCGCAGCAACTGGTTACTGTATTTGGAATTGAAACGTTCTGTCTCAGTGCGGTGTATAAATCCTTGTAGTTTTCGATTTCAACGAAAGGGATACTTCTTTTCGCGCTTTCAATTATTTTCTTGTAAAATATTAATTTTAGGAGCAATGTTTTTTGGCGGCATATCTTCTGGTGTACCTGACATTCTTTATGAAGTCTTCTATACCAACGTCGTTTTTTCCTGCTCAGAATTCGATTTATTCGTTGGTAGCTTTTGCTGATAGTTTATCTGAATTTTCCGTAGAACTCCTTCGAGTCTGACGAGACAGTGCAATTGTAGGTTGCGGTACGGACATTAGCTTTGCTGATATAACTGACTCTTTCTCCAAATCGTCGAAGAATATTTCTGTTCCAGAGGTTCTATATGAGCATCTACGAAATCCGTTTTCAGTGAGCATCGTTAGGTACAGAGCTTTTCTGAGTTTTTCAATTTCTCCTGCGCGTTTCTTATTCCCTGTAGTCAATATTTCAGTTAGTATTTTTTTTTTTTTTGCTTTTTTAAAGTTTCGTATTTTAAGTAGATACAGCACGTATTTACCTGCGTGTATTCGTTTAATATGTAATGACTCTGCGTTGGGAGTCTTTTCACTAAGTTTTACAGCATCCTTCGAGTCTTGAAGGGTGTAATTTATTGGGAGCTCTCTGCCTCTTTTTGAGGCGCTTATGGTTTCTGTGCGTTTTTTCATGGAGAAGCCGGTGGCTCATTTGGGATATGTCTGGTTTTTCGATATCGAGGTAGCTGGCGAAAGATCCCCTGCGTGATTTGTGAGGTCTGCGCCTGCTACGTTGAGAGCTTCGTTGGTGATGGCAAACATTTTGGTCTATTTATTATTCTCTCTCGGATTTATAATTTCTAGACCCGATTGGCCGTGTGCCTACTTGGTTTATTTCGTAGAAATTCGTCCTTTTCCCTTATCAGTTCCAAGGTACAGTTTAACCTTTTGAATTCTTTTGTATCTATTATATGAGAATGTTAATGTATCTGCCAGAGTGGGATTAGTTGTAATAGTAATACGTCAAATCTATTTCTCGTTGGTATTATTGCTATTGGGTTGCCTTCTGCTGGATTCATGATCTTGTTTCATTCACGATTTGCATTTCCTATTGTATTCTCTCCTTTGTCTTTGCTTTCTTTACTACTTTCTGCCCTTTTGTTCCTGTTCACCAGGTTTGACGGACGGTTGAGTTTGCGCGTCTTTTGAGAGGCAAAATGCTAACATCATAACACAGCGGATTGAGCCCGGTTGAACTCGTCTGTCTTTTGTCGTCGGTCTAGTATTTGTTGTAATAAATTCGAGTCAGCTGATGATGTGGTCGTTGGTTAAGTCATTGTGATGTGAGAAAATGCGGGATTGAAACTAGGTATTCGATTTCTATGGCGTATGAAAGCCAGTTTGTTATATTACCTGGGCTCGTAGAGTGTCTTCAATTGGGATGACTCGGTGGTAGAAACGGTATTTATTTCTTGTACAAAGCGTGTCGGAAATGCAGCATCATAATTTTTAAATGCAGAGCTTCAGGTTCAACAAAATCAAGTTACAAAGTTTCGTCCACTTCATCCTCGCTGTCTTCCAAGTGCACAAGTACATGAAGGAAGCTCATAGCCGCTTTGTTTGAAAGTGAAGCCACGCATACTTTTATATATACACAATTCATATTTCTTTAAGTATTCTATTTTTTTGAACATCAAAAATAAATGAGAAAATTAGTTGTATCAACGAACGCTCATACAGCTCTGAGTGCACTGATTAGAGTTAGCTGTGAACCCCGAGCAAGTCGGACCACAGTACCCAAAATAAATACCACGCGTAAGACTTGCCAATGAGTGTGTCAAATTATGCAGTGGCATTAGTAACAAAAGTGATAAATAGCGTTATCCTCATTATAAAAACAATCAACTTAATAAAAGAAGAAAAAAGATAGAAGACAACGAAAATGGTGACCGAATCAATGAATCGGAACCCACCATAAGCAGAATGAGAAAAGCAACCAAAAGACAAATACTACTGCAAAAATCAACCAGGAACTTTCTTAGCAAAACAAACCTCGGCTCTCAAAAGATGCAGGAATTCAAGCCTCCGCGAAACTTGGTGAAAAGCAACAAAAGAGCAGAAAGTAGTCAAGAAAGTAAAAACAAGGAAGAAAACACAATACAGGATGCAACTCGCAAAAGAAACAAAATCATGAACGCAGAAGAAGGCAGCCCAATATCAATAATACCAATAAGAAATAGATTTAACGTATTATTATCACAAGTGACCCCACTTTCACAGACACAGCAACATTCTTAAATGATACATATTAAAAAACCCACAAGGCACAAACTTGGAACTTGATAAGAAAAAAGCGCGAAGATCTACAAAATAAAGCAAGTAAGCATACGGCCAGTGGAGTCGAAAAATCATAAATATGAGAAAGAATAATGAATGGGCCAAGGCGCATGCCATCACCAACGAAGTGCTTAACGTCCCAGGCGTAAACCTCAGAAATCATGCAACAGGCTTTTCTCCAGCAATCTCAATACCAAAAAACCAGACACATCCCAGACAGGACACCAGTTTCTCCAAGAAATAACGCACAAAAACCATAACCCCATAAAAAGAGGCAAACAGCCCCCAATAAATATCATATTCCAAGACTCGAAAGACGCTGTGGAACTTATTGAGGAGTCTTCAAACAAAATCATCTTACATTAAACGACTATACTCAGATAAACGTGTGCTATATCTATATAATATACGAGACTTCAACAAAGCGAAAAAAAATACTAACTGGAAATATTAACTATAGAGAATAAGAAACGCGCAGAAGAAATTGAAAAACTCAGTAAAGCTCTGCACCTAACCATGCTCACGGAAGATAGATCTGGTAGGCACTCATCGAGAACCCTTGGAACAGAAAATTACTTAACGATTCGGAAGATGAGCTAGTTATATCTTGTGCCGGTACCGCAACCTACAGCTGGACCATCTCGTCAAATTTGAAAGAGTCCTACGAAAAGCCCAGGCGAACTTCAGCAAAAGCTGCCAATGAACAAATCGAAATCTGGGAAAGAAGAAACGACGTTGGTATAGAAAACCTCATAAAGAATGTCAGGTACGTCAGAAGCCAATGTCACCAAAAACCATTAAAATTAATTCTTGTCAAAAAAATAATTGAAAGTGCAAAAAGAAGTACCCGCTCCGTTGAATCGAAATCGAAAAGTACGAAGATTTATACGCCGCACTAAGGTAGAACGTTTCAATCCCAAATACAGTAACCAGTTACCGCGACAAACTTAGAACGACTAGACAAGCAAACACGAAAAGAATAAAATCATACAATATGCGCTTCCGATAACAATTAAACGAACTAATTTGTGCCATTCGAAACAAACATTCAAAACCGCAAAGACGCAATAAAAACATACATCATGAACCTGAAAGAAGACATCGGAAATGAAGCTATGTATCAGAAAAAAGCAAGGAGCACGGAGACCAGCGATAATACTGGTATCACATAAACCGAACGAAATTGAAAGAAGAATCGAACACGTAAATAACCAGCGGATGAACGAGCGAAACTAAGATGTTCCAAGTGTTCATGAATCGGACACACAAGCAAAAACTGTCACTTTCGAAATTTTTCATTGAAAGGTCCCATCATAGTCTAGCATGAAAAGGTGCCATCTCGAGTGAACCGAAGAACAGAGATCCCAGAAGCAACATACTTAGAATCAACCGCTTCACTTAGACGATATTTCATTACACCAATTACCAGATAGGACCAGATCAAACTCCGACATTGTAGCACCACTCGACAGCAAACCTTCCAACGGTTTCTATGCTGTGGTTTGCTACACAAAGGCACGATCCTTCGGACAAGATAATTGCCAGATGTCGAAACATCTTCATAGGTTAATTTTAACTAACTTAAGGACCTGCTATAAATCTTAGAATTTATTTAGCTAAGGATCTTCAAGTGAACAAATAGTCTTTGCCTTAACAGTCCCTAAATCTATCACCTACTATGGAAGACACGGGAAATCTGCTTTTCTAACATACGATGCTTCCCGCTAGCAACTTTCTTTCAAGGGCGGCTAGCATTCATCTGTTGTAGCATTCATAACAATCATCAACATAGAAATTAACCAATTAACAGCAACGTCCATTTCTCTCATTTTGCGAACAAAGGCTTTCCTCGACGAATCCGATGACTCGCATCCTTAGACACACCCCATCATAGTTTTCCGCTGTAGCATCATCGTGATGGATAGTCAATCGTTAGATATCAGTCCGAGTCAATAGTTGGTAGTCCGCAGTAATAATTGATCCGAGTTTCTCGACATCTTAAGCAATCATCATCGAAGCTTGTGTCACGCAACAAAACGCATCGACCAGAAGTGGAACTTGTAATTGCGAGTTCTACGCAAGGTGTACATATAGAGTATATGTTAATAAATATATATTGTTAAATATACTCAAGTGTTTCATCCGCACCTATTACGACCTATCCACCTCAAACTGGTGACCCGGACGTGATCTTCAGCGAAAGAGGTGCTAGTGAGACTTCAGTCATTGCGATTCTAAGTGTGCTACTAAAATGTAATGTCCAGTAATGCCTCAGAAGATAGGGCTATGGTTCTCCTTATTGAAAAGACAGTTCGCGACAGCGGGTATCACGAAAAATTCACGACATAGGATGCCTAGAGACTCAGTACCTGGAGCGAATCGAGGACACAGTGATGAATTCCCTGGCTACTAGACTATACGACAAACTTAAGGTCGAGCTTACTCGCATTCTCGCAAAATCAGACAGTGATAGAGTAAAACGATTGGTAGAAAGCGAAGTGAGGAGTGACAGGAAGCCGTTCCAATTCTATCAGGGCTTAAAAAAACTCGGCAGTCCTTTCGCGTAAAACGAATTCACCTTCACGCTTTGGAGGAATCGTTTTCCAGGTCGCATCAGGCAAGTCCTGGCTATTGTCGATGACACCAGCATAGAAAAGTTAACGCGGGCAGCTGAGGAAACCTTTTCACAGAATGTCCAGCGCGCATCCAGTATATTGGCGTTACCAAGCCGCCTGTAAAAAATGCGGCAGCAAGCGACTCTTTGACCGCCGCCATCAACTTGTTGAGCGAACAAATGACCCATATGTAAGCGTAAATAGTGTAGTATCGTGAACAAAAAGCCCAAGAGATATCGGGTAAACTATAAGCCGAGGTGCCGACAGACTCATCAATGTGCCGTCGATTTTTTAATTGAATAGTTTCGTAGAAGGCCTATGTGACGATCCTGGCCACAAGCGGTTGCAGAGCACCGTGCGAGATGGACCTAAGAAAAGACAAAGGGATCAGAACTAGTCTAGATCTAGAACTAGATCTAGAACTAGATCTAGAACAGTCAGTGTTAGTCAGTGGAGAAGCCAGAGAGTTGCAAATTAACATTTAGTTGTCTAAATTATAGTACGTTGGCCCGAAGCCCATCGTTGATATGGAAGAGACAACCGTTGCCTCGGCCCTTCTCGCTATCTCGTTTTGGCGTACCTTGAAAAATAACGACCGATCAAGGACGCCAGTTTGAATCAAACCTATTTAACGAACTATGCCAGTTGCTCGGCATTAAGCATTTACGCACGACAGCCTATTACACCGCGTCCAATGGGATGATAGAACACCTGCATCAATAACTCAAAGTAACAATCAAATATCATGATGCGAGCAAGTGGAAATCTTACCAATTGTTTTATTAGGTATAAAAACCACTATCACGGAGTACCTGAACACAACGGCAGCCGAAATGCTTTATGGCACCGGCATACGATTGCCGGCAGAATTGTTTGTATCAGCGAAGCAACAGACCAACTCGGAATACGCAAATCGCTTAAAAGAGCGGATAGAAAAAATCAGGCCACGCTTGATCACACGACAGGGCGCGAGAAAAACTTTCGGGAACTAGAAACGTCACCTTATGTATTTTTACACCATGACGCGAATGAAGACCCTTTACTACCAGCCTACGACGGGCCATGTAAAGTGATACAACGAGGCGAGAAAAATTATACAGTTGGTAGTTAGCAGTTGATAGTTGACCAGGGTTCCTCGATATATCTTGAGCAATCCTCATCCGAACTTATATCGTACATCGCAATGCATCGTCTAGAAGTCCAATTTGTAACCATGAGGCACAAACCGCTATTTGTAATCGCGAGCTCTAAAGTGTACACCGAGAGTATTTGTGAACAAATATATTGTTAACTATACTCGGGTTTTTCTTCAGCACATATCACGACCTACCCGCCTCAAATTGGTGACCCCGACGTGATTAAAGACAAATAAGGAAATTACTTATTTCAGCCAACGCTCATAGCGCGCCGAGTGCACTCGTTCTCATCAGCAGATTACCGAACTGCCCTGTTTTTGCAATCAGGTTTTCAGGACAGAGATAGGACGAAAAGAACGATATGATATATAAGCACCGCTCTACAGCCACTTAAATCCAATTATAAATGCTAGCGGGAAGCATCGTATGTGAAAAAAGCAGAAAAATAAAAAGAATAGGAGACAACGATAACGAAGCCGAAAGCAAGGAGGCGGAACTCAACAAAAAAAGCTACGAAACAAAAAATAATACCACAAAAGACGAGCAAAGACACCAACAGCAAGAAAAGACGCGGAAACTCAACCCGCAGCCAAATCTGGTAACTAGAACTAAAAGAACAGAGGGCAACCAGGAAAGCACAGGCGAAGAAGAGCACCAACCCACCCAGGACGGAGAGGCCAAAAAAAAAGCGAAAATATGAAGTCTATAAAAACCGTTTCACTTTCAACTATCACAACAAAAAACAGATTCGACATACGACGGTGCCAAGAGCCCAGCAGATCGCAACCACAACCGGGATCAATAAAAAATACCACAACGTCGAGCTCAACCTTGGAACAAATAAAAAAAAAAAGAATGGAGTTCTTACTACCAGACAACGCCGCAAGCGCGGCAAATCCCATCGAACAACCCAAAAGGCCCACCCCCACCGGCAACGCCACAGGGATGCCAGACACTCAACGGTCAGCCTACCAAACGCACCGCGGAGGAGCGCACGGGCGCCCCAACTACTACAAGAGGAATCAGACCACCCCCCATTAACATAATACTTCAGCACCCAAAAAATACGGTAACGCTAACAGAAAAAGTCTTAAATATCAAAAAATTCTACATCAAAAGAATTCACGGTAAACATGTACTCTACCTCCAAAATGTACCCAATTTCAACAAGGCCAAAGAAACGCCACTAGCAGCCAACACTGTCTTTTACACTTAGACACCCAAAGCAGAGAAACACCATACATATCTGCTAAAAGATCTAGACAATAGCTACACTGAGGCACAAATACTCACAGCTTTACAAATAGAAGATGTCCACTTCACAAAAATCTCGCGGTTCACAACAAAAAAATCAAGAGAAAATAACATACTGCTCCCAATTTACATAATTCAAATATCCCCCAGAGCAACACTAGTAATCCTACAAAAATCAAGCATCTTAGCTACTTTAAAACAAAATGGAAATAAATAATAAAAAGGAACGACATAACACAATGCCACAAGTGCCAGCTGATGGGCACACGGCTCAAAATTGCAACCTCAACGATCGTTGCGTCAAATGCATTGAGTCGCACGGACTAGATGAATACAAGATGAAAAGAGAAGAAACAATAAGCAAAGACAAAATCTACTGCGTGATCTGCAAAAATTTCGAGCATCCCGCGTCATACAAAAGATGCTCAAAAATTGTGGAAGTACGAAAAAAGCTCAGCGAAAAGATTAACAAATCCCAAGAACCAAAAATCAAATGGATCGCCTAAATATGCCGTAAATAGGTCCCTGAACCAAAGTTCTCGGATATAGTGAGGCAAGGAACTAGCCCAAACCCGGCCATCGAAAACCCCCCACAAATAACAAACATGTTTCCGCGTTTAAATGAAAACCCTAACCCAATCGTAAACATACCCCAATTAAACATAGTAAACGTCATTGAAGACTTCAAAAAAAGTATACTTAAAGCATTAAATGACCAACAAACGCAATTAAATGAAATAAAGAAATGATTAAAAACGGACGAAGAAAGGATCGACTCTATCTTCAGCACTATCGATAGTATAAATGACGAATAACCAAAACCAACTCAGCAGTAAAAAACAAATAAGTTAAAAGCAAAACATTTAAAAAAAAAATTCTCCGGCTTCGATGGCATCCCATACATTTGGCTCAAACGCTTACCTAACAAAATAAGATGGTACTACACAGTACTCTTCAATAATGCGTTAAACACGTATTTCCCCCAAAAATGGGAAAAAGATAAATTAATAGCCATTATAAAAAAAGACAAAGACGGTTCATTACCTGAAAACCTACGACCTATAAATCTCCTCCCCAACATAAGCAAAATTTTCGAAATAGTTATAAACAACTCTCTAGCCTCCTTCTGCACAAAAAATAACGTAATCTCAGAAAATCAATGTGGCTTCCGATACAAACACTCCACAATCCACGCAATAAATAAACTTATGTCGGATATCTGTTGGGCGCTTAAAGCAAAGCAACGAATAGCTGCCTGCTTAATAGACCTCGAAAAAGCTTTCGACACAGTCTGGATCCCAGGTCTTATATACAGAATGATTAAACTTTCCATAATACCGAATTAAAATAGTCCGAGACATAATAACAAACAAGACATTCGTAATGATCGAAGGTTTACACACATCAAGCAAAGAATTCTCCATAGAAAACGGTCTCCAACAAGGAACAGTAAATTCCCCGTTACTTTTCAGTATTTACAATAGCGACTTACTAAATCTCTTTAATCCCATACATCAAGTCATAAGCGGTCCATAGACTTCGCAGATGACTTAATCATCTACGTAATAGGTCGCAAAACCAAAACAATAAGAACAGAGCTTCAACTCTTTGATAAAATTAGAGAGTACTACCATATGTGGAAACTAAACATTAACGTTGTAAAAAATTTCAGCTAAGAGAGAAAGCAAACGAAGGGGAGCTCATACCACATAAAAATTGCATAAAATATCTAGAAGTAAATATAGACGACAAATTAAAGTACAAGCAGCACATCGAAATACAACTCTCCAAAGCTAATATAGCATTTTGAAAAACAAAAAGATTATTCTATTCCAAACATCTCATCAGCAAAGTAAAAATACTATGCTACTAAGCACTAACCAGACCGATCATAACCTACAGCTGCCCAATCTGGTACAACATATCAGCTTCCCTAATGGAAAAAATTCGCATATTCGAAAGAAAATGCATCAGAGCTTGCCTGAGTACTTACAAATCCGAACAGAGCAGATTCAAAAAATATGTAAAAAATAAAAGAATTTATAACTTGGCCAAAATATTCTATTTTCTTGGACATGAAAGACAAATAAGAAAACTAGTTATTTCAGCCAACGATTATTCCGCTCTAAACGCAATCGTTTCGCTCAAATCGTGGCGCTCAAGGCAGTGAGTCGAAACCTCCCTTAAACAGAGCAACCTAGAGAAAAATACTACTGCAAAAGTCGACCAAGAACTTTCATAGCAACATAAGGCTACCAAAAGGCGCGGAAATTCAACCCTCCGCCAAACCTGGTGGAACAAGAACAGAGGGCAAAAAGTAGTCAAGAAAGTAAAGGCCAAAAGAAGAGCGTAAGAGACGCGAACAAAAAGAAACGAAATCATGAATTCAGCAGAAAGTTCCCTATTATTAGCAAAAATAGATTCCACGTATTACAATCACAAGAATCCGACATATCCCAGACACCCTTAAATAAAAAAAATAAAATATTCCACAAGGCCAAACTCCACTTTAGAACTGATGAGGAAAAAGAATAAAATCTTAGAAATTAAACCAAGTGGGCATATGACCTCTCAGAGCGGGAAATCCCAAGTCCGAGAGAGAATAATAAATGGAGCAAGAGGGTAGAGAGAGAATACCCATCAACAACGAAGCCCTCAATGTTCTAGGTGCAGCCCAGTGAAATGGATAACGCAGGGGGCCTATATTTCCATCAATCTGAATACGGAAAAGCCAGACATATCCCAGACAGGCCGGCAACTCCACCAAGGAAGAATCCATTGATACCAAATGGAAAGAAAGCTTCCCCAACATAGATCATCCACCCAAACTCAAAATATGCAATAAAACTTCTTGAAAAAGCTCAAAACACAAAGTAATTCAACATTAAACGAATACACGCAGATAAACATGTGCTATTCCTACAAAGTATACCAGACTTTAACAAAGCGAAAGAAATCGTAATTGCAGCTAAGATAACCTTTACGCATATACACCCAAATCAGAGAAATACCACACAGTCTTATTAAATGGACTGAACAATAACTTCACAGAGACAAAAAAACTTGCAAAGTTGCAAGCACTGCAGATGTCCGAAATCCAATTGATCAAAAATTGGCGCTTCTCAACAAAAAGATCAATAGAGAACAACGTATTGCTCTTAATTCACATAATCCAAGTATCCTCACAAAGCAATATTAGTAATCTACTAAAAATGAACCGTCCAAATTACTTTAGTGTAAAATGGGAAAACATCAGTAAAGACATTACACAATGCCAAAATGCCAACTGTTACCGCACATTTCACAAAACTGCAACCTTAACTATCGATGCGTAAAATACATCGAACTGCACGGATTTGACGAGTGCAAAATAAAAAAAGAAGTCGCGGTAAACAAAGGCAAACTGCACTGCGTGAACTGCAAAAACTACGGATATCCTGCGTCGTATAAAGGATGCCGAAAACTCGTTGAACTTGGCAAAAAACTTTGCGAAAATATCAACAAACACAAAAAATAAAAAACAAACGCATTACACAAATAAGCGCAACTTCATCCCGTAGTTAAAGTTCTCAGACATCCTAAGACAAGGAATCAGCCGAAATCAAGTCACCGAAACCAACCACATCGAACTATACGGTTTAGACGCAAAGCAATAGTTAGACGGATCATAACCTACGGCTGTCCAATCTGGTATAACTTACCAGCTTCCTTAATGGAAAGAGTTCTGTAGCAGCACTCGGCAACAAAGAACTTTCCAAGGGTTTCGTCGGTACAAAGTATACCACCGTGGAAAGACTCTTTAACAGAGACCGGTGAAACTTAAGCAAGGCCACTACGAAATGTAAGTACCAGCAAACCTAACAAACCATCAATTTCCCTACGGACCTTCCGCCAAATACCACGAAGGCTTAGGGGACTATGTTCACGTACGCCTAACGAACGCGTGCGTAGTGAGGATACTGAGAGGCGACAGAAAGAAACGAAATGGATCAAGAGAAAAGTCGAGTTGTGACCGAGAAGCGTGATTATAACTACGTTATGCCCTTACATTTAATGATACTTTTGCCAGAGCCACTTCTCAACTAGAATTCTTTGTGTATTGGATATGTAACATATGTTATCTGTATTTTCTTGGGTAATAACCGTTATAATTAAAAAGTTAAAAAAGCACTCGTTTTCGTTCGATAACGAAAGTTAAAATGAAGAAAGTACTTAAATGGGTGACCGCTTGGGAGCTCCGCGCGGCGTTGACCTTTTTATTTTTCCAATCTTCTTCACTTTCCTTAATAATCTATCTTTAATAATCTATAATCTAAACAAGGAGAAATAGAAATGTTTTAGTATTACGCGACTAATACCATATATCACTCATTTTTGCACACATTTATATTTTTTCAAATATTCTTTTTTTCTACATTAAAAGCAAATAAGAAGATCACTTATTTTAACTAACGCTCATACCGCGTTTGATGGAATCGTTCTCGTCTGCAGGCAGTTTGAAAGATGGGACAGGTTTGGTTCTTTGATGTAAAAATTTGATTCCTCTCTGGCATATGCTATTTTGTTTGCCTAGTGTTGATTTCTAGAGTTTGCGAATTCTTGTTTCAGCCACAACTTTATTTTCTGCAAAAGGTACTTCAATTATTCCAAA
Source organism: Bombus haemorrhoidalis (assembly GCA_014825975.1). NCBI lineage: Eukaryota > Metazoa > Arthropoda > Insecta > Hymenoptera > Apidae > Bombus > Bombus haemorrhoidalis. The sequence continues at coordinate 3,275,928 of CM026177.1, forward strand.
TCTTCTCTTTTATCGTAGAAATAGTTTTATTTTAGATTGTTTACTCAATTTTTTTTTTTATTATAGATATAGAGCTGGAAAGCCGACTTTTGCTTTATTTTTAGTACGGATTCTTGAAGGGCGGTTTATATATGTTTTTCTATTTCCTCTATAAATGCGTCGATTTGCCTTTTTGTTAGGTTGACATTGCTGTGGACATTTATATCGCATTTCTTTTCGAGATAATTTTGTAATTTTTCCTAGTTTGTTTCTTTGCACTTGTGGGTCTGTCACTCTATGTTTGTAGGGTAGGAAGTCAGACGTATTTTTGATTATCTGGAATACGAGAGCATTATAGTCGTAATCGTAGTCTATGGTTTTAAGCGTGTTATTTGCCCGTCAATTAAGGAATTGCAATTATGTGTCTCCAAGGCATATGGTTAGGTACGAGCCTCCTTCTGGGCAAGAGTCAATCCTTTCTTCATGCGTTTTTAATGATTGTTTTAGTTCGTTTAATCGTGCTTGTTGTTCATTTAGGTCTTTGAATATGCTTTTTTTGAAGCCTTCGATAAGTTTGTTATGCTCAATTGGGGTATGGTTTTCGGAGACTTGGTTTCGATTTATTCCTTGTCTTAGGATGTCTGAGAACTTTAACTACGGGATGAATTTGCGACTTATTTGAGCAACGCGTTTGTTTTTTATTCTTTGCAATTGTTGGTATTTTTGCAAAGTTTTTTGCAAAGTTCAACGAGTTTTAGGAATGCTTTATACAAAGCAGGATATACGTAGTATTACAATTCACGCAGTGCACTTTGTCTTTGTTTACCGTTTGTCTTTGTTTGTCTTCTTTTCTGATTCTGCACTCACTCGGTCCGTCCGGCTCCATGCAGTTTACATTTCTGATATCGCATTATGTCATTTTTTATGATTATTCCCATTTTACCCCAAACTAATTTAGACAGTTCATTTTTAGTAGATTACCAATATTGCTTTGTAGGGATACTTGGATTATGTAAATTGGGAGCAAAACATTGTTCTCTATTGATCTTTTTGTTGAGAAACGCCAATCTTTAGTCAATTGGACGTCCGACGTCTGCAGTGCTTGCAACTCTACAGAAATATTTCTATCTCGGTCAAATTATTGTTTGGGACCTTTAATGAGACTGTATGGTATTTCTCCGATTTGGGTGTCTATGCGTAAAAGGCCGTTCCAACTGCAATTACGATTTCTTTCGCTTTGTTAAAGTCTGATATACCTAGTATAAATATCACGTGTTTATCTGCGTGTGCTCATTTATTGTGGAATGGCTTTGTGTTTAGAGTCTCTTCAACAAGTTTTACAGTTCTTTCGAGTCCTGGTGGGTGATGTATATTGTAGGCGATTTGTCTCTATTTGTGGGGGCTGTGGTATCAGCGTTCTTCCTTGTAGAGACTAGTGGCCTGTCCAGGTTGTGTCTGGCTGCTTGGTAGCGTTGTGGCTGGAGATGGGACCCCTGCCTTGTCCATTTCACTGAGCTGCGCCTGGGACGTCG